>OZ017740.1:135813595-136091095 GCA_963969285.1 Odontomyia ornata
TTATTTTTTCTGAACCGTTTCACGATATCGAAAACTGTCGAACGACTTCTTCCAATTATTTTTGATATTTCAGAAAAGGATTTATTCTCTTTATACAACTTTATTATAACTTTTCTTTCATGTATACCGGTTTCTTTGCGATTCTTAGCCATGTTTAACTTTCTTCACTTAAAACTGACAAGTAAATGACTGATATCAGAAAAAACACATATCAACATATAATTAGGGGAATTCCCTTTTAAACTCGGAAATGAAAAGAAAAGAATTGCTCCAAACTTCAATGACTAATTTCACACTTTTCAAAATGTCCGATTACTTTTGTCCACTTGATGCAATGTGAATTTGAATTAGTTGTTAATTTTCTTGTGAAAATCTTTTTATTTCTGTTTTATTTTTTTGTGCAATTAATTGAGAATACAAGTAACTTTTATATAAGGGAAAAATTTTTATTTCATTTCAAAGCTTATGCTCGTAAAAGTATTTTATTGCTTGTTTCTTGTATTGTCCGATCACTTTTGGCCACCTCTGTATATATATATATAATAGAAAATGCATTTGCACACCACACATAATTGTATCATTTCGTTTGAACACGCGTAGGAAAAAGCTCGTGTTTACCGTTTACATAAAAAATTCATTTTCAGTATTGGCTCACAGTTGGATCTAAGATCAGTACGTGCATATCAAAGTATTTTACAGCCACAAGTGTTATTAAAACTACACGAAAAATGTATTAGTGGTGAAATGGCTACAAAAGCACCAACATTTTTACCTCTAAAAGAAAAACGAAATCATAGAAAAATTAGAAAAAGGAGAAGGTACATGAAGATGATGGATCCTTATTTGCGATATACATGCGCCTAACGTTACACTACTTATCCAACCAATGGATCAGAATGTCATTCGGATTGCCAACCTCTTTTACAGAAAAAGTCTATTGCAATTAGCTATTTAGAAATCGAAAATCATGGAGTTCTTCAAAGAATTAAGCGTAAAAGATGCCATTTCTTTGCAGTAGCCTGGAATGATTGAAGAAAGGCGTTTTAGAAAAATGGCGGAGGTATATTTTACGCAAATTTGCGAAAGTGAAGACAATGGAAGTGGCGACGAAGATGATAATATACCTTTGAATTTAATACGAGAAAGATCAAGATGCCAGAAATCGAAAGAAATTGATGCATTGCAAGCTTAGTCCAAATTGTTATTTCAGAAGGATAAAAAAGTCCATAGTTTAAATGAAATCTTAATTTCCATATTTTACTATTTTTAAACAACACTTCTGCAGCAGATATAGAAAAATGGAACGCAGCTTAAAACGGTAGAGATATTCCCGATGAAAGTGATTGCGAAGAAAACCTTACTTCCGAACAAGATGATTGTGAAGTTAAAAATATGCCTGGAGGTAGTAAAACAATATCTACAGCTTAAGCTATACAAATATTCGAGAAAGGAATAGAATAGGCTGAAACTAACACCACAGAATTTAAATGGTTTTGAAAAAATTTAGTGAAAAGGGTGCACATAAATTTTTGAAATTTTTTACTTACTACTAAGGATTTTTTTCTCTTTGTAATCCAAATCTACCAAAATTATTATTATTAATTATTATTATTATTATTAATCTCCTTCAATCATCACGGTTCAGCGATCTTGTCCACCAGTTGTTTACTCCCATCAAGGATCAGCTGTCAGCTTCTATCGTGTCTTCCCAACGAGTCCTCGGTCTTCCCGCTGGACGTCTACCTAGTGCTCTAACCGTTAATGTTCTTTTGAGTAGCCTGTTTTCTTCCATTCTTTCTAAATGGCCCGCCCATTGCGATTTACGTAACTTTACGCAAATAGGTGGATTTTCTGGAGCACATTGCGTTCTAATTCGTCTATTGCCTTTTCAGATTCGGTCATCAGGGTCCATGTTTCACTTCCATATAACAGCACAGGTTTGACTAGTGTTTTGTAAACCCTAACAGAACAATATTAAAATATTCCTAACCTACATATTAAACTTATCAATTACAATCAAAACTAACGTAGCAATAGTGAGTTGCAACAAAAACCAAAAACAAAAAAACCACAAACGGCCACAAATAATGTATTAATTGCCATTTAGCCACCATAACCTAAATTGCTCCGTCTCAGCCTCAAATTTCACATCTCCATTGATACCATTGATCCCGCGAGCTCAAACTGGCCGGTCTACGAGTATATATATATATATATATATATATATATATATATATATATATATATATATATATATATATATATATATATATATACATATATATATATATATATATATATATATATATATATATACATATATATATATATATATATATATATATATATATATATATATATATATATATATATATATATATATATATATATATATATATATGATCTATAAACGGGGCACCCTCGGAATCTAAAATACGGCTTCTGGAAGAATAAAGCCAGTGATGAGAAACGTCTCAATGTACCTGTCGGTAGGGTGGAACGGCTGCGGAATCCAAAGATTATCGCTCACCGTTACAGACCACGAAATTATTTCGAACAAACTTCAAAATGAATGTATCGACCCTCATCACTTTGGCAGTTTGATAAATTTTTGGATTAGATAAATAGTGTTTCCAATCTGTCTCAGGCGTTCTATTTCTGTCAAAAACTCGTAATATTTTCGTTGTACTAGCATTCTGATTATACCAAATCGGACATCCATATGTCTACCCAGAGCCTGCCTTGTAAAAGATAATTTCGACCTTTCAATCAATGTATCTAGAATCAAAGATTCGTCGAAGGGACATGCCCATTATAGTACAGATACTGATCGAGATAAACACCGAGCTATCGAATGAAGGATTTATGCGGAACCCGCTCTGCACTACCCTCACCAGCCATATGTGGAAATCTTTCCAATTACATTTCAGGTCTTGAGTGGCAAACCGAAGCGTTGTCCGAAACAGAATTTTTTCGCTTTTTTCTGCATTTACTTTCATTCGCCAATTTTCCGTATAGGCTTGTACATCATTGAAAATTTTCGGAAGGTTTCTTTGAACGATTAATGCCTTTCAGTCTGCCGTATAAATTATCAGGTCATCAGGAAATGCTACTCATAATTACGTTAGCGAAACGTTAAAATCAAAGCCGTTTGATAGGTTGCGAATGAATATGAAGAAGAGTAGAGGCGCAATAACTGTTCCTTACTGTAAACCATTCAAGACCTTGAAATTGCTTGTCGTTATCAGATTTCCATCATTTACAAGAAACGATTTTCTATACAACATTACAAATCATGGCGACAAGGTGTCTGGGTAACCTGTACTGAATGAGCTTAAAAATATGTCCGTCTAACCAAAACGTATCGAAGGCTTTCTCCATATCAATAAGACATGCTCCAATACATTCTCTATTGATTAGTTTCCAACAAATGTCCGAAGTTACTTTCGTTATTGCATATATGGTCGAATGCCTGGCATGGAGACAAAACTGGCAACTCGTCATCAACTCATATTTCTCAACGTGGGCGTTTAATGCTTATTTCAGTATCATTGGGCGATAGCTTTTAGGACACGAAGACTCCTTTCCTTTCTTCAAGAACTTGGCTTTTTTCCACTGATTCAGGATATATGAATTACTCAACATGTCATTGAACAATATGCAATAATTTCTGATAGCAACCTCAGGCAAATGTCGTAGTACTATATTGGGAATATCGCCGATTCTACATGATTTCTTGTTGTTTATCCTGCCAAATATGAAACAAAAGTCTACATAGCTGACAAAATAATCAAGAAGATTTCCACTCGGTATGAGGTCAGTCAATTTTTCATTGAAATGATGAATGGATTCACCGCTTGATTTGAAATTGGAAACTTGCTTCAACGACTTGTGAAAGTATTTGGTTCCCTCTCTCAGGATTTCGTAGAAGGACCGATTCAAAATGAGTTCCAATCGGAGCAAGTTTCTGAAAACCGTCACATAAATCATATTTCCATCTGTATCCGGAGTCGTATAATTAATTTCGATACCAGTCCTATCTAGAATATATATCTCATTACTAGTGACTTTAAGGTTCGACACATTCGCTCGACATTTCTTACGAAATATACTATTCACTTTTGTGAACACGTCAGCTGGATCGTATGGGCTAATACCCCTCAGTTTCTCTGCTCATTGGTTGATGACTTCACTCCTGAAGTTGCGGGCATTCTTCAGTTGTAATTTCAACAAGGCTAATGCGGGATGGTTGTATTCCCGTAATTGCCGATAAATATTGTTGACGCATGTGAGAAGAAGGCTTTTCGCTCTTTTCAACCTTCTGATGGTTGTTGTTTCATATCCTTCCATATTGTTTCGATGTTTAATCTTGTGAACTACTTTCTCAATAGTCTCCAATGCTAGCTTTCCTAACTTGGACAAATAGAGATCTATTTCATCATTAGTTAGTTTCGTGTCATTAGGAACTATTGGGCAAGAGTTATCATCATCAGTATTCTTGATTAAATTTCTTTTGAAACTTTTCCCGATCTGTTCTTCTGAAATTAAACTGATGATTTTCATTTTGAATTGGAATAAGAAAGACATTATCCCTTTGATGATTTACGAGGGCGGTTCAAATATGAAGGAGACAAACGCTGTAGATAGCGCGCATGTATGTTTTGAAGGTCGTGGCTAGAGTATGTGAAAACTGGGTCCCTTACAAACAGTGTGGCATAGTTTTCGTCGGGAGTGCATGCTTCACGCGTGTGCTACGACCATGAGTGAACGTCAAGTGCCGACCGCCGCTGCGCAACTGCGTCATGAGCTTTGTTTTATTCTCATTGATTTGTAGCCCTACTAGTTTTGCTTTACTGCCGAGTTTCAGAAAAAGTTCTTTGGCGCTTATTAACGATAGGTAGCTAGCTATCTGATGACATATTTCAGAGCCATATTGAACAGCTATGGGGCCAGCCCATCTCCCTGTTTTAGTCCGATATGTGTCTGAAAGGCGTCGGTGAGTTCGTTATTTATGCAGACTTGGAAGGTTGTCGACGTCATTGCCATTTTGGTAAAACGGACCAATATGGCTGGGATACCAAAGCAAAGCAAGCAACGAAAATTTGGTGCACGTCTTTGTTGAACTCCCAGCATTTCTCAAGTACCTGTTTGACTGTGAACAATTGGTCTATTGTCGATCTCCTTACTCTAAAACCACCTTGATAGTCCCCAATACTACTGTTGACGTATGAGCCGATTTTATTTTCTATGATCTTTGAAAATATTTTGTACGCCATACAAGGCAGTAATATGCCTCTATAGTTTTCGCACTGTAGCTTCTTACATTTTTTTAGGGATAGGGAATATAATTGATTGGCTCAACTCGTTCGGCATATGTTCTTGTTGCCAAACGTGTACTGAGCTCCACTAGAATCTCATCGATTCCCGACGCTTGATTACTGTTTTGGGCTTTGATGGTGAAACAAACTTCATCCAGAGAAGGTGGGGCCAATTGAAGCTCTCCGGGAATATCTATAAGATCCGATCTTTTCCTAATTTTAATGATCTTATTTGCTATTCTTCTGATATTACCATAGTATTCTCTCTTCGTTCTGGTTTTCCTACCTAAATATTCTTTGTACGTCTGATTCTTTTTATCTAACGCATTCTGGCACTCATCATCGAACCAATCATTTCTTTTCTGCTACGGTCTTAATTGTCGATTTCGCTTCCATCCATAGCTCTTTGCTTATTTTCAGCGATTTATCAGATAGAATGTGAGCTAGCTGGTTGTCGAGGGTCTCCGTGAAATTTATTGCCACAGACACCGTTTGGACCCTTTCGATGTCGACTTTCTGTAGAGGGCTGGTTTTCGCTGAATACCACTTTGACATGCGACATCGATAAGTTAGTTTGATCAAGTAATGATCCGAATTACATTTGGCTCCGCGGTATGTTTGTATGTTGAACTGGAATGAGGAAGACATCATCCCTCTGATGATTGATTTCCATCACAAATGCGTTATGGTCGTTATCGCACCTGCAGTTTCCGTTGAGGACTATTAAAGCTGAATTAAAGTCTTGCGTCAGCAATGCAGAGGTCGAAATATGAATTTGTTCTAGGGTATCTTGGGAGCTCCGACCCATATGGATTGCACCTGTAATTAATTTGGTTCTCTGTTATTCACGATTTCAGGTATACACCTTTTGGATTATTGGTGGCGTTCGGCCATGATGTATACTTGGCATTCAGGTCAGCGGTAAGAATATAAAAATTATGCAACCTGTTCAATTCGAGTATTTCAAACAAGGAATTGAACTCCTCCTTGAACTTGAGAAAGTTTCGGCCAAATGTATAGGCAGATATAACGAAAAGGTTATCCTCACCTGGTAGTGAAATTTTGATAACGGAAACTTCGATTTTATTGAGAAAAATATTAAATTTACTAACCATACTATTATTAACCAAGTTGGATGAATAACGACTTCTAAGACATTTGTTGTTGTACTCATAAAAAACTATCTTCTTCTTTCAGATTTTGTGGATCACAATGGTTCATACATTTTCCTCTTTCTGCACTTTTCAAGGAAATACAGTATATAGAAACTCTTTAACTCCAACTTCAAGGGAAGGGTTTAAAGTTTTGAGTTGCAGTTTTCGAGTTATAGAGCTTTGAGATAAAGAGCTTTTAATTTTTCCGATTTCAATTTAGAGAGGCATAATGCTTTGTTCATGATATACGAGAATAGAAAACAGAAGAAGTAATAAATGAATACTATTTTAATCAGAGCAAAAAATGTTTGGAACGTAAATGTAAACAATATTCGTTACATAACGAGAACATTCCCAGGAAAAAACAACCGTCCCCCATTTAACGAGCTGAATCATTTCTTGGAATCAGTTTTCGATAACAACGAAACCATCAAACGATTCTACTTGTAATACTTCGACTTAAAATAACTTCAGACAGGGTTCCATTTATAGAGGCTGCAAAGTTTACATATTTTACCTTCGAATATAGTCTTCTAGATTTGTAGTTCGAGTTAGAAGAGGCTGCTATGTATGAATAATACGTTATAGAGAAATCATGTTTAGGTCGAGTTATAGGGTCTAAAAAATTCGACTTGTAGGATTTTTTGTGCGGATTTCGACTTAAGTGGGTCGAGTGAAAGACGTTCTACTGTATTGCCATTTTAACATCTGTTTTGAAAAGTTCTCTTCAATACCTTTCATTCGACCATCTTTGGTAAAAAAAAATGAAGGTTCTAGAGCTACAACCAATAAAAATGCGTTTTGTACGTTGGTATGTGTGTTTCAAAACAACCTGACACAATTTTCTTCAAATTCTCATAAAAATCTCAGTAGCGCTTTGTTATGTTGAATTAGTTGATCATAAAGCAAAATCACCAACGCCGAAACAAAGTCGCGACTGTTTTGCGTTGATACAATATTGTTAAATGTACAAATAATTCTGCGAGCTACTGTCGCAATTGCTTTCACAATCATTAAGAACATCAGCAAATGAATTTACTCGAAACCACGAGAACCCAACAAGCATTATCAACATCTGAAAGTGAGTCACTGCCCATTCATTACGCTGCTGGAATATTCCCGCTTATTCATCAATGTACGAGAACTGAGTTGAATGATTAGAGACCCTATATAAAGGCGAGCTGAATGAATGGGGGAATCAGTCATTACAACCGCGATAGAAAACTGCGATACGCGAAGTACAGGCGATATTGATTGTTTGAGTGTGAAGTGATTTTAAGTAGACAATTGCGATCGAAATTTATGGACAAGTGGAAGGTAGAATTTTAATAGTGAAAATTAAAGTTGTGAAATAAGTAGTGAAAGTGTTAAACTGATTATTGTGAATTTTTGTAATTAAATAAACTCTTTTAACTTAAATTAAAAGACATTGCGTTTTCACTTTCCCGGAACATTAAAAATTATTGGCCGCGAACCATAACACGCGACAATGGTGTCGAGAAGTGAGAAATAAAATTTTGGAAGTGAAAACGTTTAAACATAAAAAAAAAGAAAAATGCACAATAGTGAAATCTAACGTGGAAACTGGTGGAAAATAGCCAAAACAATAAAAATGCCAGGAAACTTTCATCTAAAAATTTTTCAATTGACCATATCGGAGCTCAAGGAGGAGTTGGAACAGCGGAATCTGGCCACGCAAGGTACAAAGGCCATACTGATTGCACGCTTGCGTGACGCGATTGAATCGGAAGGTGCGTATCTGGATTCGGGTGAGCCTACAGATGCAGAAAAAGGCGCAGAAGGTGGTGAAGCCGAAACAGCAAAACCAAAGGAACCAGAAAATGCGCTAATGCAAATGTTAATGCTGATGTCATCCAGTCTGACTGCGAAGTTAAGTGAACAGTCATCCAATTTAACTACGAAGCTAGATGAACAATCAGCGAAGTTAAATGAACAATCAGCGAAGTTAAATGAACAATCAGAGAAGTTAAATGAACAATCAGTGAAGCTGGACCAACAAGCGATCGAAATCAAGGTTGACATCAAGGCAGACATCACACAGAAGCTGGAGAAACAGTCAACCGAAATAAAAGCGGAGCTCGGTCATCTGAACAAACAAATTAAAGGCATCGAGGAAAAGGTTGACCAGGTCGAGGAAAAGGTCAGCCAGGTCGAGGGAAAGGTCAGCCAGGTCGAAGAGAGAATAAACCATGAGATGGAAAAAGTCAAAAAAGAATTGGAAGCAGCGAAGGCAGTAGTAACCACTTCACCAGCCCCGCTTATAACCGCAGCGCAAAGCACATCCAGAAATGTGCAAACACCAATATTCGATGGGCAAACTATTATAATTTATATTGAATTTTAATTTAAAACACATAGTTTCAATTATATTTCACAAGGTTTATTACTTATCAGGTCAAGCTCACGGTTACGACTAAAAACTTAATTCAATTTTACAATGTATTAATAGTATGAAAGAGAAAGTATAGTAATGATAGTACAGTAAGTAAATGCAAAGAGAGGATATGATACATACATAGTATTTGATTGTATTCCAATACCCCCACTCAATAACATACTTGGTTAATTATGGCAACAATTCATAACTTTAGTTTTTAAATATGTAAATTTTTCTTTAGATAGACCTTTTGTTAGAATATCTGCTTTCATTTTATTAGTTGGAACAAAAATAATATTAATTACACCAGCTTCATTTAATTCTCGAATATAGTGATGTCTTATATCTATATGTTTTGTTCGCTTATTTGTTGTGTTATTCTTTACTAAATTTGCAGCTCCTTGGCTTTCAGAAAATACATCAATTGGCAATTTAACATAATTGTTCAAGTATAATTCATTTAATAAGCCTTTTAGAAATACAAGTTCTTTAGATGATTGGCTGAATGCCATGTACTCTGCTTCTGCACTGCTCAGCGCCACTGTCGGTTGCTTTTTCGTTTCCCAGCTAACTGGTCCATTAGCTAGCTCGAATAGGTAGCCAGTGTAAGACCTTCGGTCTGTTGAGTTGCTTCCCCAGTCCGCATCTGCATAACAAATAAGGGACTTTCCTGTTTTCTGGAAATATAAACCATGATTGGTTGTTCCCTTCAAAGACCTTAAAATTCGTTTAGCTGCGTCGAAGTGCTCCTTGTGAGGCTTCTTATTAAACTGCGACAAGTAGCTTATGGTGTACATGATATCTGGCCTCGTGTAGATTCCCAAGTACATCAATGATCCTATCAATGATTGATATTCGCTTGATTTAATTCGATCACAGGATTCTGCTTTGCATTGCTGTAGCTGAAGATTTGTTTCAACGGGTGTTGAAACCTCCTTGCAGTTGGTCATATTATACTTTTCCAAAAGGGCTTTAATATAATTCACTTGTGTTACAGACACATTATTTTTATCGCGATTAATTTCAAGTCCAAGTATATATTTTAGTTCACCTTTATCATCAAGTTCAAATTCGCGTTTTAATTGATATTTTACATTATTAATTTTATTTAAGTCTTTTGACAAAATAATTATGTCGTCCACATATACTGCTATTATTATTTGCTTATCCTTTATGTAAACACACGGATCAGATTTTAATCGTTCAAATTTCATTTTTTGTGTTAGAACATTATTAAGGGCTGTATTCCATTCTCTACCGGATTGTTTTAAACCATATATGCTTTTATTTAATTTGCACACTTTATTTATATTATTCGCGAAACCTTTCGGTTGTTCCATAAATATTTCGGCGTTTAGTTTGCTGTTTATATATGCATGTTTAATATCGTTCTGATGCATGATAAAGTTTTCTTCAATTGCAATGGCTATCAGCACTCGTAGAGTCGAACTTTTAAACACAGGACTAAAAGTTTCATCGTAGTCCATCAGATATTTTTGGTTAAATCCTTGCGCCACTAATCTCGCTTTGAATTTTTCGATTTCACCATTTTTATTATGCTTTGTTCTGTAGACCCATTTCGATCCTATTATATTTCTATCCTTCGGACGATCCACTAATGTCCACGTATTGTTTTCAATTAGAGAGTTAAATTCCTGTTCCATTGCTTTTATCCATTCCTTTTGATTTGGACTGTTTATTGCTTCACAAAAGTTTTCGGGATCTTGACATACACTAATGTTGTTTAACTGCAATCTTACTGGTTGTTTTAATTTCTCTCTATCGCGCAACACAATTTCGGACTTCGGTGTTGAGAAATCTTCGTTCCCTTCGTCCTCATCGAGATCATTATAATCATCATCCTCCTTGAAAAGCTGTTGTAATGCAGTGTCTGCTTGCGCCTTGAGATCCGATCCTTTTTCCACTTGATTTGAGTCTTGCGGATGAGCTAACGGGTAAGTCTTGAGATCCGATACTTTTTCCACTTGATTTGAGTTTTGAGGATGCTCTTCATCTTCTGCTGGGAATTGGCTAATGAATACACTGCTTGGCTTAACATCTTCGAAGAATTTAACATCTCGCGTGATAATTATTTTATTAGTTTGCTTATTCATCACCCTATAGCCCTTCTGTTCCTCCGAGTATCCGACTAAAATGTACTCATGTGCTTTCGGAAGGAACTTATTATTCCGCTGACCGCTTCTTATTGCGATAACTTTGCTACCGAAAATCCTCAAATGATTGACGGTTGGTGTTTTGTCATAATACATTTTGTATGGTAGTAACCCATTTATCGCTTTACTCGGACACCGATTTCTAATATAAACAGCCGTACTGACTGCTTCGCCCCATAATTTTTCGTTCAAATTGTGTTCAGCTATCATACATCTCGCCATCTCAACCAGGGTGCGATTCATTCGCTCGGCGGTTCCATTCTGTTGCGGTGTATATGGAATGGATGTCTGATGCTTGATTCCGTTCACTTTCAAGAAATCTTGGAATAAGTTATTTTTATACTCACTGCCATTATCAGTCCTTAATGCTTTGATTTTAAAGCCAGTTTCATTTTCGGCAACTGCTTTGAATTCTTTGAATCGAGCTAACGCTTCATCTTTTGATTTGATCAAGAAAATTTTGGTGAATCTACTTTTATCGTCAATGAATGATATAAAATATTTTGCTCCGCCATACGATGAGCAACTAGCTTGGCAAATATCGCTAGGAACGAGCTCCAGTAGATCCTTCGCCCTGTTTTCACTTCGCTTAGGAAAAGGCTTTGCAGCAAGTTTTGCTCTAGCACAAGTTATGCAATCAAAATCGTCAGTTTCCACGTTTGTTATGCCACGCACTAGTTCATTTTTTATTATAATATTTAAATCACTTTTATTTAGATGTCCGAGTCTTTTATGCCATTTAACAATTTCAAGGTTTTTAGCACTGATTGCATTCAGTTGATCACTTTTACAGTCTATTATGTATAAACCATTTCTATTAGTTGCACTTAATATAGTTATTCCATTTTTCTGAACATAAGCTTTGTTTTTTACGAATTTCACTATACATCCACGCTGTACTGTTTTAGATACTGATACGAAATTCATTTTTAACGATGGGATGTACAATGTTTCAGTTAAATCCACTCCTCCATATATTGTATTGATTGACGCTACACCGCTGATACTAGTTGTCACTTTTCGTTGGTCCGCTAGTTCTATTTCGGCAACAATTTTATGTGTTTCAGTAAGCAAATGCTTTTTGTTAACCATATGGGAACTCGCTCCACTGTCTAAGCACCACAAGTCAGTTGATTTACTGCAATTGTAGACTGTTGCGAAAAGAACCTGTTTAGTATGAGTGTTTTTGTATCTACACTCATTTGCGTAGTGCCCTTTACGCTTGCAAATGTAGCATATACCTTTCCTTCTTTTAGTAGAAGCTGATATATTAGTATTACTAGGAGGATTGAACGATTTTTTATTTTGCTTAGTGTATAGCACCGTTTCACTTCCACTCTCATTTACGTCATCGTTGTTCTTTCTTTTTTCTTCTTCAATCAACTTCAATTTTAGGTCAGAAAGTGATGGCAATGAGTCTCTAGTTTCTATAGCGATTACAAAATTTTCATATTGTGGTGGTAGTGAACATAGTAACATAATGAATAATGTCTCATCATCCATTTTGATTTGGAGTTCACTCATTTTGTCAACTATTTGCCCAAAGTTACTTAGATGGGTTTGCATACTATCGCCATCCTTTAAACGCAATTGTATTAGTAACTTATACAAAGATACCTTTTGCGCGGGAGAATCCCTCTTGTAAACCTTCTCGAGGGTCGACCATGCTTCCTTTGAAGTCGAACTATATTTTATATGCATAAGTTGGTTAACTGTAACACTTAATCGGATATTTGCAAGAGCCTTTCGATCCTTCCTTTTCCAAGCTTCTATTAATTTTTCGTCTTCGTCTGGACACTTAGTTTCACCGGACACATAGTCCCATAGATCGTAAAACTCTAGACTACTCTCCATTTGCAATTTCCAACTTTCGTAGTTGGACTCGGTCAACTTCTCGAAATTCGCCATCAGAGTCACCATTTTAATCGATCACTTTTTGATCACCACCGATTTTAATTATTTATTTTTGGGTTTTATTTAGAGCACTTTATTTTAATAATTATAGTTATAGAGCGACCTGGGCCCATAACCTATTATAATTTATATTGAATTTTAATTTAAAACACATAGTTTCAATTATATTTCACAAGGTTTATTACTTATCAGGTCAAGCTCACGGTTACGACTAAAAACTTAATTCAATTTTACAATGTATTAATAGTATGAAAGAGAAAGTATAGTAATGATAGAACAGTAAGTAAATGCAAAGAGAGGATATGATAACATACATAGTATTTGATTGTATTCCAATACAAACGGTCTGGAGTATTTACAAGACCCAGTTTGAAGCTGCCGCAAGGGCAAATCAGTGGAATGAGCAGGAACGAGCAACTGCACTGATTCTTGCTCTAAGAGGCCCAGCTGCCGAGCTTTTGCAGACGATCCCCGATGAATTGCACTCAAACCCGAATGCTATAATGAATGCACTCGACATGCATTATGGAGGCAACCATCTGAAGCAGATTTATCGGGCACAGCTACGGAATCGGATGCAGAAGTCTGGCGAAACCTTACAGCAGCTAGCCCAAGACATTGAGCGACTGGCACTTTTGGCTTACCCAGCGATGACGCAGCAACAGAAGCATTCATCAGCGCGTTAAAGGACCAGGAATTGCAACAAGGCGTGCGATTAGCTCAAAAGCAAACGGTTAAGGACGCATTGGTTTATAGTCTGAACTATGAGGCAGCGAAAAATACGACTCGTACCACTGCCCGGGTCCGTGAAGTAGTGGCAGACGAGTGCAGGTGTAAGCGCGTGGAAAATGAGCGAGAGCCGCAGGTGAATGGTGCGCCTAGATGCTGGGATTGCGGAGAAAAAGGGCACCTGCAAAGAGACTGCAAGAAGCGAAGAAAACGGAGCTATTGTCCAGGATGGTGGAGATCCAGACCGTGTCAGGAGCCTAGAATGGAGGCCCATCAAACTGCAAGGGCCAACTTCGTGAGGCGTACGTTAGCTAGGAGGATCGACATCCCCAGCACCCCCATCACCGTGCCAAAGCAACATCGTGGAGAAGCAGACAGATGCCTTCCTGGTCAAGTTGATGAAGAACATTGCACCATAACACACGACACTAGTGCAACCCGATCGACGATCCGACCAGACCTAGTGAGGCCCCAACTACTTCACCAGGGCATAGTTCATGGAAATGCTGACGCCCTATCTCGTCATCCATGTCCAGCTAACTGCAAGCATTGCCGGCGGATGGAGGAAAAGGAGCCGCCCGTTGATCTGCGAGTGATAACGGCCGAATTCGATGAAGGTTGGTCAGCGGAGGAGATTCGAAATGCCCAGTTAGCCGATGAAGATATCGGACCATTGCTCGTATGGAAGGAGACAACTGGGCGACTTGAGTGGAAGGACGTTTCAATGCATGGCGCAACCCTGAAAAGCTATTGGGCACAATGGAACTCCCTTCAGGTGGAGGGTGGCGTACTCAAGCGGAAATGGGAAACGCCGGATGGTAGCTCCTATAGGATGCAAACTATACTACCCAAAAGCCGAATCCACGATGTGATTAAGGAAATGCATGAAGGATCCTCGAGGGGCCACCTTGTTGTTAACAAGACCTTAGCGAAATTGCGGGAAAGGTTCTACTGGCTCCACGCTCGAGAAGACGTAGAGGACTGGTGTCGCGGATGCACAATTTGCGCTTCCGTCAAAGGCCCAAAGCGACGACTGAGAGGACAAATGCAAACCTATAACGTAGGCGTGCCATTCGAAAGGATTGCTGTTGACATCGCAGGATCCTTTCCTGAATCTGATTGGGGAAATCGATATACGCTGGTTGTAGCCGATTATTTCAGCAAGTGGCCCGAGGTCTACCCCATTCCCAACCAGGAAGCAACTACCGTAGCCGAACAGCTAGTGTTAAATTGGGTCAGTAGGTACGGCGTACCTTGCGAATTACATTCAGATCAAGGCCAAAACTTTGAGTCACTAGTTTTTAGCGAAATGTGTGAACTACTGGGAATACGGAAAACGAGGACAACACCGCTGCATCCCCAATCCGATGGAATGGTCGAACGGTTCAACGGCACGCTAAATAAACATCTGGCCAAGATGGTCGACGAGAACCAAAGGGACTGGGACCAACATATCCCACTATTTTTGATGGCGTACAGAGCTGCCGAACATGCATCGACGGGCCAAGCCCCAGGCAAAGTCCTTTTTGGAAAGACTATTCGTCTGCCAGCCGATATAAAGTTCGGAACACCCTCTGAGAAACCCAAAACGATCTCGGAGTACGCAATTGATCTAAGGCAACGGTTGAACCAGATACATCGGACAGTGCGAAATCACCTCGAATCGGCTACTGACCGCATGAAGACCAGGTATGATCCCAAGGCAAATTCCACTGGCTTCCAGCAAGATGACTTGGTGTGGCTATATAACCCGCAACGGCGAAAGGGTAGGTCTCCAAAGTTGCAACATAATTGGGAGGGACCATAACGGGTCACAAAGCGAATTAACGACGTCGTATATCGCATACAGGAACACCGTAAACCGAGAGCCAAAATGAAAATCGTGCATCTGGACCGTCTTGCCCCATATTACACCCAGGGAGAATTGACTACAACTGGTGACACATCTTTTCGGGGCGAAAAGAACTGAGGTGGGGGCAGTGTTACATGTACAAATAATTCTGCGAGCTACTGTCGCAATTGTTTTCACAATCATTAAGAACAGAGGCGTCCATACTTTTTGCTGCGAGGGCCAGTTTGGTATTTAAATTCATTAGCGAGGGCCAAGCATCGTAAATATGTGAATTAAAAAACCTTATTACAAGTAAAGCAGCATTGAATTTTATTTTTTATAGTAAATTACAGATATAACAATACTAAACAAACATGTCTAAATTATATTATTATAAAATTATTTCATGCAATTTTTAATGGGAATGGTGGAACTGGGTTTTTTCCTGGAGAGTTTCTTCAAAGTTGGGATTCAAATCGGAAACACCAATTATTAGGCAATGATTGCAAATGATCATCCGATAAATTTGCCCTATATTTAGATTTCAGATACTTCATCCTGGAAAACGTTTGTTCGCACATATAGGTAGTGCCATACATAGAAATAAATTTACCAGCCAATTGCTTTAAATTTGGAAACTCTTTTGCGTCCAAAAATTTGTAAAAATCGATCAAGTTTCCTTCCTTGTATTTGTTCTTGATTTGATCGCTAGCTTGAAGATCAATTATTTCCATTTGAAACTGACTTGAAACGTCGCCAACGTTGCAGTCATATGGATTTTGAAACAGCCGAATTTCCCTTGAATTTATGTCAAGATCAGAAAAACGCTTTTGAAATTCTAGTTTTAAATCCGCGATTACTTTTACTGCGAATATTGTGGGAAATCTTTCGTCAGTTTCTGTACTAAATTTTTCGCAGCACGTGAAATGGGAAAAATTACATTCATTCATATGACTTTCGAGCAATATCAGCTTGGCTCTGAAGGCTTTGATTTGCTCGAATAAATCACAAATTAAGTTGTTTTTACCTTGGAGCTTTAAATTCAAGTTATTTACGTGTGTCACGACATCTTCAAAAATTGCCAACTTCCAGAGCCACTCTGCATCCGATAAAAGCGGTTCAGGGTGATTCTTTTCCGCAAGAAAAATTTTAATTTCCTTTCTGAGCTTGAAGAACTGCAATAACACTTTTCCACAGCTAAGCCATCGAACTGCTGTATAATACGACAAGTCAACAGACTCAGATTCAATTTCTTCGAGGAAAGATCGAAATTGGCGATGATTGAGTGCACGCGATCGAATAAAGTTTACGACAGAAACAACTGGTTTCAAAACGCAGCTCATGTCGACATGTTTTACACATAGGGCTTGTTGGTGGATGATACAGTGCAGAAAAATTGGTACTGTTGCTCCTGCGCTTTCACAAGCTTTTCTTATTAGCCCGACCACCCCAATATTTGTACCAGACATGTTTCTTCCTCCGTCAATTGTCACACCTTGGAGTCGATTCCAGTCCAAGTTATATTTGGTCAACGTCTGTTGTAGTTCCTTAAAAATATCTGCTCCAGTTGTAGTGCCATGCATGCTGTTAACCGATGCTAATTCTTCTTCTTAAGATCGTCGTCAACTCCACGAACAAATACTAAAAGTTGTGAGGTGTCACTAACGTCGGTCGATTCATCCATCGCGATAGAATAGTGAGTGAAACGCTGTGCTTTCCCAGAAATCTGGTGGAGTATATTATTGCCAATATCGTCAATTCGACGAGCAACAGTATTGCGGGAAAGTCTTATCGTTTTGAAAAGTTTCACCTTTTCCGGACGTAATACCCCAACAGCTTCTATCATACACTCTTTAACGATGTTTCCATCCATAAAGGGTTTCCCTTTTTTCGCCAACAAATAAGCAACTTTCATGCTAACTAAAGTCAATGATTCATTTTCCGAGTTTGCCTTCCTAAATAAATTTTGCTGAGAAGACAAACTACGACAAATTTTTTCAAATTTTTCAGTACGCTGCTTGTCCTTAAATTGAGAGTAAGCTGAAGCATGTTTTGTTTCATAATGTCGACGTAAATTGTATTCCTTCATTACAGCAACAGTGTCATTGCAAATTACACATGTAGCTTTGCCATTCTTTGACTGCGATTGCACAAAGAAATATTTGAATCCCCATTTTTCTTTAAAAACGCGGCACTCGTCATCTACTTTTCTTCTTTTTGTTTCCATGTTCAACTTTAAAAAATAATATTAACATAATAATTAAGTTATAATTAATTAAATATAAATCTAAACACACCAATTTACAATATATCAACTGTAAAGAATGTAAATAAGCTCCGCGGCCGACGAATTTTTGGTTTGTCGTGGATAATCTCGTAGCTTTGCAGGCACTGCAGTTGAGTGCAGTCTGCCGCTCCGCGCCGCCTACGTACAGTCAGAGTACAAAATCATTCATGTAGTCGAGCGGCCGAGTCGTATCGCAGAATACAGAAAAAAAACTCGAATACCAGACTGTACGCTTTTTCGAGCGTGATACCGTGCTCATTCTAACCGAATGCGATCTTCATCTGCGCGAGATCTAATACCGACGCGTCAAGCTACATTTATATTCTACGAAATTTTTCAAAATCCTTGGAGGGCCGGAAAAAATCGCCTGCCGGGCCGGGTTAGGCCCGCGGGCCGTAGTTTGGACACCTATGATTAAGAACATCAGCAAATGAATTTACTCGAAACCACGAGAACCCAACAAGCATTATCAACATCTGTAAGTGAGTCACTGCCCATTCATTACGCTGCTGGAATATTCCCGCTTATTCATCAATGTACGAGAACTGAGTTGAATGATTAGAGACCCTATATAAAGGCGAGCTGAATGAATGGGGGAATCAGTCATTACAACCGCGATAGAAAACTGCGATACGCGAAGTACAGGCGATATTGATTGTTTGAGTGTGAAGTGATTTTAAGTAGACAATTGCGATAGAAATTTATGGACAAGTGGAAGGTAGAATTTTAATAGTAAAAATTAAAGTTGTGAAATAATTAGTGAAAGTGTTAAACTGATTATTGTGAATTTTTGTAATTAAATAAACTCTTTTAACTTAAATTAAAAGACATTGCGTTTTCACTTTCCCGGAACATTAAAAATAATTGGCCGCGAACCATAACACGCGACAATATTTATGATTTAATACTTGTTTCAACGATTTCATTGATATACATTTTTTTTCTGGGAGATGAAACCTATTTACACCCTGAGTGTGGAGCATCTAGATGCACAGTATGTCTGAACTACCCACTAAATACCTCTCCTGTCAACCTGAGAACCTTGCCTGGAACTGTTTGACACATTATTTCGGGCCAAGACTCGATTTTCTAGGCCGTAGGATGCCGGCAAGGGAATCCCTCCTCCAGTGGGAGGAGAGGAAGGAAGAGGGATTGCTAGAAGAGTGATCTCCGACGTCCTGATTGCTAAAGTGAGCCCTTTTTATCTTTTCAGACCGCCCCAACATAATGGTTCCATTTGTCAGCCAATACAAACATCTCCCCGATTAGAATATCTGAGGAAAGCTCTCCTGTTTCCCTACAGGAGTCCCGACGCAGCCTGTTCCATCTTTTGCATGTAAAAAATTTGTTGCAGGCATCTCCTACGCAAAACCTACAGTCGGGGGAAAGCAACTTACCAATCTTGTACAAGTAAGATTGAAAACACGCATGACCGCTCAAGAGCTGGGCCAGGTAAAAGTCTGTCCCACCGCGCGTTCGATTGAGCCATGGTCTCAGATCAGGAATGAGGCGCACAGTCTATCTGCCCATCGTGCTGCTTCCCCAAGACTGCTGCCAATCATTGAGTCAGTGTTGTATCCCCTCGCGGGCATCTTTTCGTTCCGTAAATAGTACGGCGCCCTCTAGCAAGGGCGATCGGTATTACGCCAGCGATGACTTACAGCGCCGAATCAGAAATTGTCGGATATGAAGCTGCAATTCTCATTGCTCCTCTTCTCAGTACACCTTCTTATTGAGAGCGTCGCCCCATATTTCTGCTCTGTGCAGCAGCACTGACCCCACGGCACTCATCAACAGGCGCCTTTTTTATGGGTTGGGTCCCCCTACGTTGGCCTGAAGCAGCCTTCTCAGACGTTGCCCCGATTTACGCGAAGAAACTCATTTTCGAGTCAATCAGCAACCCCATTTATTTTACGGATGATTTCGATTCAATCAGTACTTGTCTGTGGTCTTAGAGCATGAACGCATAAGCCGAAGGTCCCAGGTTCAAATCTCGTTGGGAGCAACGTGATTTAGTTCAGGGGATTTTTCGGACAGACTATGAGTGTTCGCTCAGTTGTGATATGTACTGATTTAATCAGATCATATCATAGCTGAGCAGGCACACGGGAGCATGGTACTGACCAAACCGACTTCTGAAAAAATCAATACGGTCATGAAAATGAGATACTCTAACTATCTCTAAGCGAAGGCCCGAGAGGGGCTGTAGTGCTACAAAGAAGAAGAAATACTTGACCGATACTGATTGTCTTTATCCTCCCAATTTTCCACCGAAACGTGGAACGTTGAGAGCACGGGCGTTGGAAACAGCATCATCGATCTCAAGCAGAACGTACTGATGATAACTAGCTGAGTAGTCCTCTAATACTCTACAATTGTGTACACTCCGAGGTGAATGTCACGTCGGGTGTGGTTCCTTCACTGCCCACACGGCGGAAAGTCGGCACTATAACGGTGTTCAGCACGACAAGCCCTATTCTAGCCGCCATCCCGGATCAGTTTGAGGCATGCCCCATTTGATTGCTTTAATATTGAAGTCTCCCCCAACGAGTACTGCTTTCCAGCCAGGGTCGTCCAAAACATTAAGCTTGGCTTGGAAAAATGATATTAGTTCGTTCGGCGTTAGGTACACACTAAAGAATATAGTCCCTGAACTCCGAACCCACACGAAACCATTCCTCTGTCTCCACTAGGAAATCAGCACTGTTCCGCACCCAGTTGGCGACAGTGTCAGTTTCGTCAGGGTACCATGATTTATAATTTTTAAGATAAAACAAAGCCAATCATATTGTGTACTGATCCATCAGAACAGAGTAACCATCCGAATATGCCATATCCTAAGGCGGTTTTCTCAAATGTCACTGTTGGGCACGGCCTTATTGTTTACGTGATGCAGAAATAATCCGAATGTTGAACACGATCTAGCGCATGGGAACGTATTTCAGTTCCCTGATTTTGCAAGTTTTTGATGCCATTCGCTCAGGTGTTTGATCTTCATGTTTGTATGAAAAGTCCTTAGTTTTCGAGGTGTTCCAAAAATGCACATCTTTATCCTTCAATATCTGGAAAACTAAGGAATTTTCGTATAAACACGTAGAACATATACTCCGTATATTTTGCCTCCCCCCAGAACCGCTTGACTACCTTTGGAAAAAACAATTTTAAGGGTCACTTTGTTATGAGAGAGGACCTCCCTTAAACAATTTTGAAATATTCGATAAGACACAACGCACAACTCTCGTACTATCTGCACTTCACATATCATCGTTTCCTACGTGTGCCTCCCAGGCAATGTTAAAACATCGGTATAAGGGGCCACACAAAATGCAGTGAAGTACTCCTTTCTTGCTAGTCTAGTTCAATTCGTGAACAGCTCTCAGAGATAAAAAATATATAATACTCATACAAACCAGTAAAAAAAACTCGACTTTATAAAAACTTGCTGTCTTTATGTATCTCTTCGATAGGGTCTAAATGCTGTAAGATACTGCATTGTCAATCATCAGGACATATCATTAATTTGAATTTCTTGTTTTTTGTTTTGTTTTTTTTTTAACACATCCATTCCCTACCACTCTCTCCATCACTCTTTCTTCGACGCACAACGCTCGTGCGATCTCCATTCACATCTCGTCGCTTCGTCAAGTGTGCCACCTAGACAATGTTCCATACATCGGTATAAGAGGGCACACAAAATAATGTGAATTAATCCTTTCATGAATATCTAGTCCAAATTGGCAAACTAAACTTTTTTATACGGTTTGGTCAGCAGCCTGGATATACTATGTTGCTTTGCTGGTTGACTCCAAATAAATACTCCATAATGTAATTTCGTCAACACAAATGCATTTAAAACAAGTTTTTTGATGTGCATTGGAAAATCCTCATATCTTCTTAACAAGCCTATTATTGGGGCTCATTGCCTCCTTAAGCTATTTATGTGTGGAAACCAGGTCATACGATGATCTATGATAAGACCAATATATTTCATTTGAAGCACTCCAATTTTCCCCGTTAATATTTAGGTCGACATCTATGTCTCCTTTATTATTTTGCTTAAAAACAATATATTCAGTTAAACACACTTTATCAAAAAAACTAAAGCAAATTCAAATTAATTAAGATTATTACATACTTCATAATTTGATGGGAAAAAGGAGAAAAAACCAACCTACACTATTCAAAACTATTTATAATTTTAACACAACAGTGAACTTTCATCCTACACCTAATATGTTATAACCCAATTCTAACAAAATTCAATAAAAAAAAACTTTATCTTATACTATAAAAATCTATCACCATATTCCTAACCTACACGTTTAACCTTATCTCTAAACCTAAAACCTCTAAAAATAAACATAACATATGCCTAACCTATCCCTAATTTTTAACACAAATAAACAACAACACCAAATGTAGCAATAATGAGCTGAAACTCAAAAGCTAAGTAACGAAAAACACAAAAACTGGAAATAAACACATCTGCACATCATTGAACATTTTTTGGAGATTGCTCTGATCTATTTTAGCTTTTCGGTCTGCCGTAAAATCAAAGCCGTTCAATAGCTTGCGAATGAATATTGAGAAGAGCAGAGGCGCAATAACTGTTCTATGCTGTAGACCATTCAAGACCTTGAATTCGCGCATTGTTGTCAGATTTCCATCAGTTACAACAAATGATTTCCCGTATAACATATTGCACATCATGGCGACAAGGTGTCTGGGGAACTTATCCTGAAGAAGTTTAAAAACTAGTCCATCTAACCACACCGTATCGAAGGCTTTCTCCATATCAATGAGACACGCTCCAACACATTCTCTATCATTTAGTTTCCAAGAGATGTCTGAGATTACTTTCGTTATTGCATGTTTCGTCGAATGCCTAGCACGAAAACAAAATTGGCAATTCGGCATCAACTCATATTTCTCAATGTGGGCGTTTAATGCTCTGTTGAGTATCACTTCAAACACCTTGCTGATGTTAGGCAGCAAGCTGATTGAGCGATAGCTTTAAGGGCATGCAGATTCTTTTCCTTTCTTCAAGATCGAAAATACCTTAGCCTTTTTCCACTCATTTGGGAAATATGAATTGCTCAACATGTTGTTGAGCAATATGCAATAATTCCTAATAGCAACCTCAGGCAAATGTCGGAGAACTACATTTGGAATACTATCAGTACCACATGATTTCTTGTTGTTTATCCTGCGTTGTTGTTTATCCTCTTCATAGCTGACAAAATAATCAATAAGAATCATGCTCGGTATGAGGTTAGATGTTAATGTTTCATTGAAATGAAGAATTGATTGGCCGTTCAGGCTTGATTTGAAGTCGGAAACTTTTGCTTCAACGACTTCTGAAAATATTTCATTCCCTTTCTCAGAGTTTGGTAGATGAGCCAATTCAAAATGTGTTCCAATCAGGGCAAGTTTCTACAATCCATCACATATAATCCTGTTTCCATTTCTATCCGGAGTCGTACTATCAATTTCGATACCAGCCCTATCGAGAAGATTTATCTTATCACGAGTGACTTCAAGATTCAATACCTTCACCGAGGCTTCTTACGGAATATGCTATTCACTTTCGCGAAAACGCCATCTGGGTCCTGTGGGCTAATACCCCTCAGTTTTACCGCCCATTGATTGCTGACCTCACTCCTGAAGTATGAACGGATTATGTTCTGGACATACTTCATGTGTAATTTCAACAAAGCCAACGAGGGATGGTTGTAGTCCAAAAATCGCCGATAAATATTGTTGACGCGTGTGAGAAGAAGGCTTTTCAATCTTTTCAACCTTGCAATGGTTAGTGTTTCATATCTTTATTATTATTTCAATGTATAATCTTGGGAACTACTTTCTCAATGGTTTCCAACATCGTCAGCATATAATGTGTGGTATCTCGTCAGTCAACAATTTAGATTATTTGTGTATAGCAGGAACAATGTTGGGCCAAGTATTGAGCCTTTTTTTTTGTGGTAGGGAGGTGAAAAGTATTGAGCATTGGGGAGCTCCTGTTATCGTAGGTGCCCGGTCGCTCAAGACATTGTTGATTAAAGTTCTCTACGATCTTCCCTCCAAGTAACTTTTAAATAACTGCTAGGACTACCCTGAATATCATACGATTCCAGTTTACGAAGAGGTCGTGATCAACTGTGTCAAATGCTTTTTTCAAATCCACAAAAATTGTGATGACATAATCACCTCTGTCAAGTCCTACATTGATGAAACGTGTGACAGAAAGTAGGGAATCTAAAGTAATCTTGTTCTTTTGAAATCCAAACTGATGTTGGCTTAAAATAGAGTTTTCAACTAGCACAACCGGGCGATAGTTATTCGAGTCAAGATGATCACCACCCTTAAATATAGGAACTATTTTTGCAAGTTCTTCTTCTTCCGGAAATGACCCAGTCCTAATATGCACGTTTATAAAATTTGTCATAAGCTCCGCTATGTCCTCCTTGATTATACTAATCTCATTCATTGTGACGCTATCGATTTCTTCTTTATTCTTTTTCAATCCATTTAAGACTTCCCTTTTATTTGTTTGATTACTGTGAAAGATGGAATTTATTGTGATATTTATATTATTTAAATTGCTTTCTGAACTGGCAACGATTTCTTTAGTGATTCTTCCACCAATTGTTGAAAAAAAGTTATTTAGTGAGTCACGTGGATACTGCGTCACGTGGATACGATCATCAAGATTTAGTAATGTAATGTTCCTCAAGTCTTTTCTTAAAGACCAACAATGAGTTCGCTTAAGCCTTTTCTTAAAAACCAATAAGGAGTTCGCGTTTTTCACTGTCTCTAGAAGATTGTTACATATACGCAGAGCATCATTCGTTGAATAATTCTTTAATCTGTCAGTTCTGGCGTAATGTATCATAAAATTGCTCGCATTTCTTGAATTATATGGATTTATTTCTGAGGCTTTTATAAAAGGGTTCTGTTCCGATTCACTGGATTTTAGACATTTGAAGAGAAACTTAGGGTTCGGCCACATTGCGATTTTCCTGTCGTAACCAGCGATTTTTAGACGCAAATACGAACACACTGCGACAAGCTTTGCAAAGGAACTTCAGGTATGCGCAGAACTAATATGCTCATTTGAAGATATGTCTTTGCCAGGAATACATGCGCTAACTCATTTGTGCGCTATGCAAGAAACTTCCGTGCACGTCAGCGTCAAATGTCCAAATGATGTGCGCCTGCGCGAGTATCACAAAAACTACCTACTAAACTGGTTTTAGGAAAAATCGTAAATTCCTGCGACTGCCGACCTGGACAAAATTGTCGAAAATCGCAGTGTGCGGGCTTCCATTTAACCATGTGTAACTTGCGACAGAAGTGCGACTTTATAGTCGTAGTCTGATGCATCTCTTAGCTTTCCCTGTAGTAATGATTCGACTGAAGGTAAATACATTTGTCCGTTGATACACTATCCTTGTTGGAATGAGAATTGGAAGATTTAGAATATTTTTATAGGCTTTGGTCAGAATCCTGGATATAATATTAAGGTTTTGTTTTGGCGATAGACTCCAAATGACCACCGCGTAATGTAACTTTGTTAGTACGAATGCATTTAATACGTTTCTTGACATGCATTGGAAAATCTCCATATCTTCTCAACATTCCTATCATTGGTGCTAGTTCTCCTCAAATTATTTCTGTGTTGCAACCAGATCAAGCGATGACCTATGGTAAGACCGAGATATTTAATTTCTAACACTCTTTACAATTTTTCGCCACTTATTTTTAGGTCAACATCCATGTCTTTCTTATCGTTTTGTTAAAAAACAATGTATTATTCTTTGTAGTAGCCACAAACAATATTTTTATAGATCCTCTTTGGCGATATTTTCCATGGTAACTTTATCATGTCCCGAATAAAAAAGTAGTGTATCATCAGTACATAATGTGGTGACCTTTCAGTGTGCATATATTCAGCCTTGGGGAACACCCGATTTCATTGGTGCTAGATTACTCAAGACATTGTTAACTGTTGTCCTTTGGGATATTCCTTCCAGATTCGGCAATCGCTTAAAACTTGTCATTTAATCACATGAATGAATGAGATGAAAGACCTTACATGGTTTATGTCTGTTATTTGACGGGTGAACCGCACATTATCTCACGTAGATATAAACTCGTTCATCTGGAAATACGCGCGACTTTCGACATTAATTTTGGCAAACCGGTTTTGGGTCCATACAAGTAAGAATGTATTTGAACACTAATTTGCATTGCAAAGATAAACAGAGGAGCGAACATAAAGGAATGAATTAATTGAAAGGCTGAATATGCGATGTAAACTAGAATTAAATCAAATTCTGGTATCTATCAGATTTGGCTACTTTCAAATTCTTTTCTAGCAAGATAAAACAATTGATTTAAACTTTTGGTTACACTAAATACAATAAATGTATTAAAGTACATTACTTACTATTTCCAGTCAAGAACAGACAAGATGAATAGTGATCCCACGAAAAAATGGAACCACTTGGTGATGCGAGGTGTTTCTCGAGGCGTGTGTCCAAATTTCTTGTAACCACGAACATTAGGATTTGCATCGAATGTATCCTTTTTTAAGTTTTCAAAGTTGCGCCCAATACACCATGAAATTGATGGAACTAAACCGAATTTGGGTCGTTGAAGCACTGCGGTTTGCCTAGCCAAGACGCCACATTGTCGCAAAACCGACATATTGGCTGAAATCAATAAACACATGAGTAGCAGTCTCAAAGTTGAAACCAATATTTTTTACCTATCACTACGAGCACAATAGCTTGTAGAAAACAAGCGTTTATTTTTTCTATCAAGTCTGGCGATGAAAATTACGTTCACTTTTTTAAGTTGTCAATTTCCTTCCCCAAAAGCTCGAGCCCAAATACTTGCTTGACGGCAATGTGAGAGCAATCAGCTGAGATGGTTTTTTTGGTTATTGATATCGCAGTCGCACGCCAAAATAGGTTTGAAAACAACAAAATGACAGCGGGCGACAGAGTAGCGGGTGACTTTGTTTATATTTTTGTTTCAAACTAATTTATTCAGTGCACGCCACCTGTAGCTATTAATGTTGCTGCGTATGTGATTGAAAAGCAGAATGAATTTTTGAATTGTAATTCGCTGGTTTGTCTTTAAAATTCTCCAAACTAAAAACTACTATATATTGTAGTTTAATACTTATACTTTCACTTTACAAGACGTCCACTTATCACTGAGAGTGACTCGATCCAGGAACACGTGCATTCGCAGGCAGGCTAGCATTGGTGGAGAGGTGGAAACGCCTCGAGTAAAGAGAAGTAAATGGGCTTTTTCAGACGCAGCGTTAAAAGTGAGCGCTAAACAGGTTATATGGGCAAGAAGAGTGAGAGGCATTGAGGGGACCTGATGGTAAAAACAAGCCAACATTTTGTAGGGTGAACAAGCGTAACGCACATACACAAACGCATTTTGTTAATCATTTGGTGGGGGAAATTTTATACAAACGCCGGTAATCATTCCGAATTGAACATTCGGTGAAGAAGGTAGTCGTCATGAAACGGTTGCCTTTCTTTAATTTGCGTGCAAAAATGGATGCGTGGACGCGAGAAGCTGCGCGTCATTTAATAAATTTATAAAAGCGGAGGCCATATTCAATTTCAGGAAACAACACGACGAATATCTCGATTTCAATAAAGTTAAATTGCCTATTGTAAATCCATAGAAAATTAACAGTACGCATAATCTTTATAGAATCGCATTATAATATGCCAGTTGACAACACAACAAGAAAAATATGCGACTTAAAAGGATATTCATATTTGGAATATATTTTTCAGAAAGCGGAAAAACACGGAGGTTCTAATAAATCCAATAGAAGTTTGAATCGACAAACTTTAACAATCATAAAATACATTTTTCATTCCAGTCTCTGTTACCTCGTGCACAATTCAAGGCTAAAACATCAATTCTCAATCGCTTATCTCTCTGTCTTCGCTTTCATGTTGTCCGCACGACGTTTAACGATCAAATGATCCTTTTGACACATACATTCGCAAGACGTGTATCGTATACAAAAATAGGTTGGCTGAACTATGCAACGTGTAAACATAAGGGCGTAAGCGCGAAACCTGTTTGGATATGGGTTTTTACCATTCCCGTGTGAAAGAGCCCAATCAGTGTTGTCCGTTTCAAATATTTGGACTTTCGGCTGCCAACTGCACCATGCATTATCGATGCGTCAAATGCAAAGAAGTTCATGCTCCCGGTGAGTGCAAATTGGCCCGGACGGAGCGAAAAGAGAAATTGTACTGTGTTAACTGCAGTGTTTTTGGTCACCCGGCATCATATCGAGGATGCTCCCGATATCAAGATGCGAGAGTAAAATTTGTCCTAAAGCAAACACAACTCCGAACTTTGTCAAGCCATCATTTGCACTCGCAAAAATGCTGCAAATAATACAAGTGGCAGTATTGAGCTGCTTCTCAAAATCTACCATCAACTAAATTCTTTATCGGAGAGAATTGATAAACTAGATACGAAAATTAATTTTGTTTTTCAGCGTTTAGGGCTTTCAAATGCCTCATAATAATTTGTCATCCAGTCACATTCCCATGGATAGGATTCGTCTTATCCCGATCAACGTCAACTCCATTGTTACTATACATCAGCGTGATTATCTCCTTGAATTCATTGCTAAGCAAAAGCCTGACACCATGCTGCTCACTGAAACCCGCCTCAAATCATGGCACTCCTTGACATTTGAGGATTTTGAATTCGTAAGAAACGATAAGGTAGACGGTGATGGAGGAGGTGGCACCTGAATATTGGTTCGAAGACCCTATTGTTTCCAAATTATTGAAAACGTCGAATTCGAAAGCTTTGATTCTCTTGAAGCGTCCGTTATCAAAATCTCACTGCCAGGTGGGGATAACCTCTTCGTTATCTCTGCCTATGCAACTGGTGGAACTGTTCTCAAGTTCAAGGAGGAGCTCTATTCCTTGTTTGAAATACTCGAATTGAACAGGCTGCATACTTATTTTATTCTTACTGGTGACCTGAACGCCAAGCATACATCATGGCTGAACACCACTAATAATCCAAGGGGTGTATTCCTGAAATCGTGAATAACAGAGAACCAAATTGAATACAGGTGCAATCTATATGGGTCGGAACTCCCATTATACCCTAGGACAAATTCATATTTGGACCTCTGCATTGCTGACGCAAGACTTGAATTCAACTTTAATAGTCCTCAACGGAAACTGCAGGTGTTTCCTTATGATAGCGACCATAACGCAATCGTAATGGAAATCAATCATCAAAGGGATGATCTCTTCCTCAGTCCAGTTCAACATGAAAATCATCGGTTGAATTTCAAAAAAACAGACTGGGGAAAGTTTCAAGAGAAGTTTAATCCAGAGTACCAGAAGCAATGTCCTTCTTCTGATGATGGCAACGCTTGCTCAATGGTTCCTAATGACAGGAATCTAACTAACGATGAAATAGATCCCTATTTATTGAAGTTAGAGAAGCTGACGTTGGAAACGATTGAGAAAGTAGTTCGCAAGATTAAACATCCAAACAATATGGAAGGATATGAAACACCAACCATTGCAAGGTTGAAAAGATTGAAAAGTCTTCTTCTCACACGCGTCAACAATATTTATCGGCGATTTTTGGACTACAACCATCCCTCGTTGGCTTTGTTGAAATTACACCTGAAGAATGTCCGGAACTTAATCCGCTCATACTTTAGGAGTGAGGTCACCAATCAATGGGCGGAAAAATTGAGGGGCATTAGCCCACAAGATCCAGATGGTGTTTTTGCGAAAGTTAATAGCATATTCCGTAAGAAGTCTCGAGTGAAGGTATTGCATCTTGAAGTCACTAGTGATGAGATCAATCTTCTCGATAGGGCTGGTATCGAAATTGATAGTACGACTCTGGATAGAAATGGAAACAGGATTATTTGTAAGGGATTGCAGAAACTTGCCCTGATTGGAACACATTTTGAATTGGTTCATCTACCAAACCCTGAGTGAGGGAATGAAATACTTTCAAAGGTCGACGAAGCAAAAGTTTCTGAATTCAAATCAAGTCTGAACGGTGAATCAATTCTTCATTTCAATGAAACATTAACATATGACCTCATACCAAGCTTGAATCTTATTGATTATTTTGTCAGCTATGAAGACTTGTGCTTCATATTTCGCAGGATAAACAACAAAAAATCATGTGGTATTCACGGTATTCCAGGTATAGTTCTCATAGATTTCCTTGAGGTGGCTATTAGGAACAACATGTTGAACTATTCATATTTCCCAAATGAGTGGAAAAAAGCTATGGTATTTCCAATCTTGAAGAAAGGGAAGGAATCTTTATGCCCTGAAAGTTGTCGTCTGGTCAGCTTGCTGCCTAACATCAGCAAGGTGTTTGAAGTGATACTAAACAAAGCATTAAACGCCCACATTGAGAAATATGAGTTGATGCCGAATTGCCAATTTGGTTTCTGGGACAGGGAAAGGAAAGGAATCTCAGACATCTGTTGGAAACTAAATGATAGAGAATGTGGTGGAGCATGTTTCATTGATATGGAAAGCCTTTCAAGTTTATATATCACATATATAGATGGCCCACCGATAAGAAGATAAAATATTCTCCGAATTTGAGTTCACGAAACCAACAATTCCAATGGAGAGACTCATTTGCTAGATTCGTTGAGGCTGGTCGAATTGGGACGGAGCAATCTAGGTATTGGTGGCTGACTGACAATGTCTAAATTATTCGTGGTTTTTTTTTGTTTTGTGTTTTTTGTTACTTAGTTTTTTGGATTTCAGCACATTATTGCTACATTTAGTGTTGTTGTTGTTTGTTTGTGTTGAAAATTAGGTATAGGTTAGGTATATGTTATATTTACTATAATGGGTTAGAGCGTTGCCATCTTACTCAGGCCCATAAGGAAATCAATTAACGTGCCTGAGGTCACATCCCGTACCGGAAACAGTAGCTCTAAATTTCATCAGTAGCTCTAAATTTCGATAAACAGCTACTTTTGAGATTGTCATGATATTTCTCAGATGAAATTTAGCGGAAATGATACAAACGGGATCGAAATACATATATTTGCGCGCTAATGTCTTCGACGTCTCATATTTAAAATAACGATTAGGTATATATTATGTTTATTATATTAAGTTTAGAGATAAGGTTCAACATTTAGGTTAGGAATATTGTAATAGCATTATATTAGTATAAGATAAAATTTTTGATCGGATTTGATTAAAATAAGGCTATAACTTATTATGTGTCGGATAAAAGTGCGCTGCTGCGTTAAAATTATAATAAATTTTTTGAAAAGTTTTTCGAATTGAATCGAAAAATATGTAATAATTTGAATTAAATCGAATTACATATTGTTTTTTTTTTTTTTGTTTAAATGTTTTTTAATTGATAATGTATAAATTTGGAGAGCCATTTGGGCCATTAAGTTTTTAATATTATTTTTGTTTGGATTTCACTTTATGTTCTTTGAAAATTTATAAGATTAGTATTGAATAAGGCACTTTTGACTTTGACTTTAAGGGTCATATGTCGTAAAATATGAAGATAATATTTATTTAACAGAAGTAACAAGTAACTAAAGGAAATGCTAAGGATGAGATTCTTATAATTCAAGGTTCATGTCTTTATTAAAATGTCCCTGTTAACAAACAGATTTTTCCTATATTCGACTTAAATAAATTTTAGTATATTAAAAGTTCAATACAGAAATATCACAATTTATTCAAAAAGTGTTCGCTTCCGATGGAAAATTTGATAATTTTATTTAATGAAATATGAAGTAATCTGTTTATAAGTTTAGAGAGCGGGAGTGAGTGGATTCAATGTATCACAGTTATGATGAACGTAAATTGCATACCAATCATGTAATGATGATAGTGTCATTGGGCAAGTTTTCTATGTCCGCATTTGTTACAGTAATATTGTCTCCGATAATTGATTTAGAATACAATTATATGTTACGTTCACAACTTCTTTCCTTCAGATATCATTGATTTATAAAATTCAAACTAACTAGAGAAGTAATTTAAAGTTTGGTTGCCAAATATGCTTGCCAATAACCGCAATAACACTACGGAATCGTGTGTACTGGCAGTAAACTCAAAGCCTTACCAGAACATATCTACTAAATAGCAGCTGCAACTAGAACAAATTTTATTTCTTACGGTACTTATAGAGTATAGAGAATCGGACTGAAAGTGCATATTTATGGTAAATAAAAACTCAACGAAAATTCGAGGTTTTGTACGGTTTCTAGATGGATTTCAATTGTGGGATCCAGATGGTCTGCGGAGAACACCGTAGCGCTCCTTCTGAAGTGAATTTCGTTTCCGTTCATACATCCGTTCATGTTGTATTGATGTTAAGAGTTAACAGAATAGAAATTTGTTTACTTCCTCAAGCTAGCTGTCAGTGCAAAGAGTTACCGCTGTGCTACAATCAACATAACACAAAATAAGGAACGTCAAGTAACGTACCGTTTACATAGTTCGCCTACATACGATTCGCGCTTATGTGATCTTGACAGATACGAAAAAGTGTCATTGCGGCAAAAGTAATTGAAGAAAATGGATGATTTTGAATTGGTTTTTAATTTTTATGTTTTTGACAATGCGTTATAATTTGTTGATGAAAGTCTTCAACGGCGAAGAAGAAATATTAATTTAAATTTCAATATCAGAGTCGAATTGTGCTTAACAGGTGAGAACACCTGTTTTCTGCATAATCCCTACAGCTGGATAAAATTTTACTCACCCTTTCAAATGGCGAACAACAATGTATCATTGTCACTTAAAGTAAACAATGTATTTGTCATACTGACATAAAAAGTTCGTTCGATTTCAACTTTTCATGTTGCGTGTGTCAGCCTTATGTCAAATGTACTCAACGCCCTATAAAATATTCGGGTTCAACTTTTTTGACATTTGCTTTATGTCTGGTTATGTTGATTGTAGCTCAGCCTTTAAACGTGTGTTTCATTACGTTGTTCTAAATAATGTAGGTGTACAGTGGACAGTGCAAGGTGAATTTTTAGCGTGCATGGACTGTGATTTGTACCTTTTTCATGTGAAACATCGAATATATTACCCCGTACAAGTATTTGCATTCTGCCGAAGCAAGCTGACAGCTCACGCCAGCTGGCCACAAGTAGGCTGACCACTACAAATGCAAACTTCTACTGGAAGGCTTGTTAAACTTACGTTGGTGTTGCTTGTACCAACATACGTTTGTGTTGAATAAATTGTATTTACTGAGGGCGTGTTAGTCTGCTTTAGTACACATACACCATTACGATGAAATATCAACGATTTAATAGTGCTAGCAAAACTGACGTACGATAGGAACCCATATGGTAGCAGCACTTACTACCACACTCATGACCATTAGTAGGCCGACTTTGCTAACTAACTTACATGGCGGTATATGAAGAATTGTGGAGGTGCCAACGAAAATTCGATGTTTTGTACGGTTTAGAGTCGGATGTCTACTGTGAAATCCAGGTAGTCCACGGGGAACACAATAGCGCTCCTAGTGCAGTGAAAATTATTTCAGCTCTTCTAGCCGTTTAATTTTTATCGCCTTCCAAAGTGAACGAATAGAAGTTTGTTTACTTCTCAACGCTGAGCTATCAGTGGAAGGTGCAAAACATGTGCTTCATTTGCTCGTCTTTAAAAGTTTAGGAGTACAGTGGACAGTGCAAGGTGAATTTTAAGCATGAATGGAATGCGTTTCGTACGTTTTCATTCGGAAAATATTGCATATTACGCGATATAACTATTTGCTTATGTTGCAGTTGGCTGACAGCTCACGGAAGCTTGTCCAATAGTAGGCCGACTAATACATATGCGAATTGCTACCATATAGCTTCCCATCGTACGTCAGTTTTGAGTGCTAGTGTATGAGCCCGAAGAATGGTTTGTTTGGTTGCATCCAAAGCCTTACTACAGCTTAACAAGCCATTTACAAGAAAGCCCTACTACCCCATACATGCTCACATGTAGGCTGACTTTGCTTGCTAGTTATATTAAGGTATATGGAGAAATCTAGAAGTGCCGTCGAAAAATCGAGGCTTTGAACAGTTTCGAGACTATTTCAATTTTGAAATCCGGATGGTCTGCGAAGGACACCGTAGTGCTCCTTTCGTTTCAGTTCATATATCCGTTCATGCTTTATTGATGTTCAAAAGTAAAAGAATAGGAATTTGTTTAGCTCCTCAAGCAAGCTATCGGTGGAAGGAGTTGAAGGCTTGTTACACTTACGTTGGTGTCGGTTGCAACGTTTTTGAAGTTGTTTTAATGGATGCGAATGTCTGCTGCAGTATTTTATTTATTTAAAAAAAATGATTTGGACCGAACCTTCTCCTTAGCACTATAGCCCCTCTCGGGCCTTCGCTTCCTGTAAATAGCGCCTCCAACTGTCTCGGTCCATTGACCACGTCCTGCAGTTTTGAAATCCAAGCAGTGATGAACTGTCTTCCTCGACCGAGTCAGACGTTTACTTGTGAACCTTGTGAAACGGAAATTTTTACGAAATTCACATCTAAAAAAACCTAGAAATAGTCTTTAAAGTAGTATCTTGACAAACTTTTTTATTTGTGAGAGTAATATGACAGAATCGACAAAATTGAAGTTGTTAGTGAGGATATGGTTTATTAATTTATTTCAATTCATTACATAGGAAACATTAAGGAATCAGAACAATTTATTAATTGTAAATATCTTATTTTTTATTAGAGAAATACTCCAGTTTTAAGAGGATTGTTAAGTTTTTGAAAAATAAATCATGAGTTGCTAGGAGAAACGTCCTCTTTCCTTTCAATAATTAGCGATTGTGCAGCGGCCTCGGAAGCGGAAGGTGATTTTGTCGTCGAGTGAGCGTTATTCTCGGTAACTCGTGACTGATTCGGATCGGGAACGCGTGAATTGGAAGTTGTTCTCCTATGAGTTGTTGAAAACCTCAGCACGGCTACAGTAAAGTAACGTCGAAATTTTTCTCCGAAATATTTTTGGATGCGCTTTAAACGGGCAATTTGAATCTGTGGCTGAAAGATTGTATTCAAGTGGAGTCCATTCGCATAATTCTGACCAAAATTCCTCTCCGAACTAGCTAGCCGACAAGCACCCACCTTGGAGTAGACTGTGAGCTACATGCAGGCTTTAAGAAGCACAGTCCGTCGATGCGCCTCAAGGCTTCATGTCTTCAACTGATGAGAGGTCGGCTTAGATTTTCTTCGGGAAAGCACGAACGAAACGAAGAAGTGTACATCATTACAGATCTACCTAGTGTCTTTTCGGAAACAGGTATTTTGCATACATATACATACAAGTTAAATTTCTTTGGCTTTGTACGAGTTTGATATCATTAGATCGAGCTTTGTAAAAGACGTGTTCAAAAAGTCCTCAGTTATCGAAACCGAACAATTTATCATGCGAAAGAGGAATCTAGTCAGCTTGTCTAATTATTTGGTTACATTACGACCAACTTGTAAACTACACACTTTATAATTTTAAGGTGCTAACTTCCTTTTGTAGTTCTGACAGCATCGTAACTAACCCTTCTTAAAATTTACGAAAACTGAACTATCACTAAACAGTAAGCCTTAGTCGGATAAAACATCAATCATGAGTACATGTGGATAACTACAATACCTTTTTTGTGGTAGTGGTGAATGCCCATTTACGCACAGAGTGTGGGACTCCCATGTTCGCAAAAAGGTGACCAGACTACACACTAAACACCTCCACTGTCAACCTGAGAACTTAGCCTGGAATCGTTTGACACATTACTTCGGGCCAGGTTTTGCTTTGTTACGCCATGAGGCGCCTTCAAGCTGGGGGATCACTCTTCTAGCGGGAGAGGGGAAGAGGAAGTGCCAGACAAGCGATCCTCCAACCACAACACCCTCAGTTGCTGTGAGTCTTTTAGGACTACCCGAGCATAATGTGCCACCTGGTTCCATTTGTCAACCGATTCGAGCATCACCGTGACTATATTATCCACAGTGAGCTCTACCGTCTCCCTGTAGAGGGCTCTTCACAGCCTGTCCCATTTTATGCACACAAAAAAAGTGTAGCAGGCATTGTCTTCCGCTCCTGGGCAATACCGATAATCGGGGGACCGTGACTTACCAATCTTCTGCAGGTAAGACTGAAAACACCCATGCCTGTTCAAAAGCTGGGTCAGATAGAAGTCAGCCTTACCTTGCCTTCAATTTAGCCACGGTCTCATATCCAGAAGGAGGCGCACAGTCCACCTTCCCTTCGTCCAATTCACCCAAGATTACTTCCAATCGTTGAGTGAGTGCTGTCCATCTTCACGGACAACCATCATCCTCGTTTTGACGCAAATAAATAGAGCGGCGCTCTCTAGCCAGGAAGCCGACAGGTATCATGCCTGCAATGACCTTCACCGCTGAATCAGAGACTGTCGGATATGGAGATGCAATCCTCAGCGCTCCTCTTCTCTGTACCTGTGCCAAACGTTTTCGGTAAACCCCCTTACTGAGAGCGTTGCCCCATACCTCTGCTCCATACAGTAGCACTAACCCTGCAACACTCATCAAAAGGCGTCTTCTTGGTGGGCTGGGCCCCCTACGTTGCCCATAAGTCGACTCAGAGCCAATACTCCCGAAGCAGACTTCTCAGCCCTTTCCCTGATTTGCTCAGAGAAACTCATCTTCGGGTTGATCAGTAGCCCGAAGTACCTCACCGATCATCCTTACTCTAGGGATTCTCTTTTTTGTCAAGATGACCACTTCGGTTTTCTCCAGTGCTAAACTGAGCCCGCGATCAGTCATCCAGTCCCTCACTCGGCGCATTAGCATACCTAGCCTAAGTTGCACCTATTCAACGGTGCGCCCAGCGACAAGAGCCGCAACATCATCCGCATAGCTGACCATGCGCGACTCATCTGGCATCTCGAGTCTCAGTAGTTTGTCGTAAGATACGTTCCACAGGTCGGGACCAAGGATAGATCCCTGGGCAGCTTCCGACGTAATTTCCATTCTTCGTTGGCCCTGTGTCGTGTCGTAGAGCAAGGTTCGGTCCTTTAAGTAGTTCCTCAAAAGCCGCATTAGATATTCTGGAACTTGAAAAGAGTTTTCCAGCGTATCCAAAATATTCACCCATCTAGCGGAGTTGAAGGCACTCCTGACGTTGAGTGTCACCGTTAGGACGATCCGTCGCTTGGTGCGATTATATACCTCTGCCTTTTGGATCGCGTTCACCACCTCTGCAATCGCATCAATGGTAGAACGTCATGCTCTAAAGCCGTACTGCCGAGAAGATAGGTCCCGAGCAGCATGAATCGCGCTAGTGAGTCTTCCCTTGATGAGTTTGTCTAGCACTTACCCAGCCGTGCCTAGCATGCATAACGGGAGGTATGCAAATGGCGATTCGGGGTTTCCCTTCCCCTTGCTGACCAGCACGAGCTTCGCCACCTTCCATCGTACCGAGAAAACCCCGTCCCATAGGCAAGCGTTGAATGTGCTGAGCAGCAAGTCAGGACAATGGTGTTAGATGAGTCACAACACCTCAGCTGGAACACCATCTAGACCTGGAGCCTTCCTCACTTTCAATGAGAGGACTGCCTCCTCCAGTTCCAGCTGTGTGAAGAGTGGACACTTGACTGCTGTTTTACCATGGACAGCGTTAGTGCGGATGGGATGGGCGGGAAAGAGTGTCCGCACTATATCGTCCATCTTTTCCGCATCATGTATACAAGGTTTCAGTAAGGCACCAAGCTTCCGCATAACTAGCTCGTAGCAAAGGCCCTACGGATCCTTGTTCACATTGTCCACTAAATCTTGCCAGCAGCGAGCCTTGCTGTTGTTGATCAATATGCGAAGGCATTTCGTGGCCGACTTATATGCTGCTGCGCGGTTGCTTGCCTCGTCACGGTTCCGCGCCCGTTGAGCCTCACGCCGAAGCTTGTGACACTCCCTTTATTTGTCAGCGATTTCAGTTGACCACCAATACACTGAGGGCTTGCCGTGCCGGGGTTTTCGACAGGGCATAGAAGCGCAGCAAGCAATTGTGATAATGCTCATAGCTGAGTTCACCACGTCTTAAGTTACCAGTTCTTCCGTCCCCTCCGGATCTCCCTGCAGCAGTGCACCTGCTTTGAGAACCTAGACAAACCTGTCAAAGTCCATCCTTCCGGTGTTCCATTCAGTTGTAGAAGGCCGAGAGCACGGACGTCGGGAGACAACATCGCTTATCTCAAGCAGAATACACTGATGATCACTGGCTGAGTAGTCTTCTAATACTTTCCAGCTGGTTATCCGTGCTAAGGACTCCGAGGCAAATGTCACGTCCAATATGGTTCCTTCACAGCCAATAAGGCGAAAAATTGGCGTATTTACGGTGTTTAGTACGACAAACGCCATTCTGGCCACCATTTCCAGGATTCGTTTTCCCCGCGGATCTGTTTCAGGCATGCCCCATCGATTGCTTTCGCGTTGAAGTCTCCTCCAACGAGCACGTTGCCCTCTGCGTTCGAGACAGCACCCTCCAAAGCATTAAGCTTGACTATGCAAGAAGATATCGATTCGTTCGGCGTTAGATTCACACTAAAAAAGGTGATCCCTGAACACTGAACCCACACAAAACCATCCCCACGTCCACAGCTCTCCGCCTGGAAATCACTATTTCGAACCATTTCGCCTCTAGTTCAAGGAGCTCAACCTTTACTGCTTTGCTAATTTTTGGGGAGTCACGTGCAGATTGTATTCTTTTCAGAACATCTCCCGCTTTTCCACTCTCGATGTACTGTTAACATCGTGGCTACAACCCCTGGTTGCGTCGTGGTTAATATTGTTTTTATTTCTTTTTTTTGGATTTTTTTGATCTTTTTTACATGTTTTTGGTTGCTCCAGTTTTATTGGATCCCCTTCGGAACCGCTATCTTTGTTCGTGTGCATAGTCGCCTTTTTGGTCCCATGGTTATCTTTGCAGAGCAGGGTGGCCATGCGAGGGTTGGCACAGGCCCTTATGGGGACAAGTGCCCAGAGCCAGACCAGCGCTAGTCGGGAGTCCGTCTCAACCGAACATACACCACCAACCCAATGGTGCGAACTTCGAACGTACTCCGAGGCCTGCCAAGGTTTTACTGGGACGGGGACAGTATGATAGTTGAATTGGAGCCGTTCACACACGAGGGTCACCTCGGCGCTACTGTGCAAAGCAACTAGCTCCAAACCATCATATCCGCCAGCCCAAAGCATCATTTCCAGTTCGTTGTCCAAAGCATAGTCCAGATCCGTCGTTACCTGTCATCCCAGGAGGGAACCTCACGGCACCCCCCGTATCCTGGGGTCCGTGGGGGCGGCGCTCCCCAAAGAATGCTAGCCTCCAAGAGTGCTCTTGTTGACCGACACTCCCCCTGCGGGAATTTCCTCGGGTACGTGCGGGCAGAACTCCCCAAAAAATGCTAGCCTCCAAGAGTATTCCTGTCGAACAACATTCTCCCTGCGGGTAGATAACTACCTTGACGGCTGGTGAAGAAGTTCTACAGCCCACAGCGAGTGTGGTCTTGGTGTTACAGGTTACACCAGAAATGCCGATAATTAACCACTGCTTTTAACGCAAAAGATCGCTCAAATCTGAATTGAAAATGATGCTTTGGCATATGTGAACGGAGAAAAGGTAAAACTGGAAATCGTGGAAGGTGAAAGATAACAGCGATTGCAGCAAAGCGATGGATAGGCGCAGACTTGGAAGCACATGTTGTAATCGAGCAGGTACGATTGTGAACCCCGTCCAATACGCGACATGCACACTGAAAAATACGCCAGTGCTAGTCCCGAATCGGATTCGCCCAGCGTTACAATGCCCCAGAATGAAACAAACTTAAGGACTACAGAATGCGCTGTCATTGAAAAGCCCAAGTGATATAATCGAAAGGAAACTTTCTAAAAGTCGTATTTGATACATATAATGACGATCGATCAAAATGTTGTAAACATTTCTTGTTGACGACGTGTTACTTCATCACAGCGCATGGAAGTAAAATTCTAATTGTTAAATACATATTTAGTGTGTCTAGGAAAATTTCAGCTGATCTGTGAAGATGGAGACTCCAAAATCGCGCACTAGAATCCGCACGCCACATGTTCCGACTCCAAAAATGTCTGAACGGAAGAAAAATCTCTTCACGACGACACCAAAACACACTACACCTGTCCACGATCCATCATCGCGAGCTGATGTTGAAATGAATATTCTTGATGGCATGATGCCTTTGGATTTTGAATCGGCAATTCATGTCCAAAATCGATTAAAATCTTGTCTGCGACCAAGGGTCAAGAAGATTCCAGAAAGTGTAACAACTATCCTTAAAACAAGTCGATTCCTTCGCCAGACAGTAAAAGTCCGGCCAATAAACAGCCTCGAATTGAAAACAAGTCCCCCGTCACTCCCAAGAGCAATTCAAAATCTAAAGATCCAAATTCAAATACAGACAGTCCAAGTACAAATAAGAATTACATTAAATACATCGAAGAATTTTCAATCCCAGCTAAATCATTTTATTCATCTTCGCATAATAAATCACCCATTGCATCGCCACGGTCTACAAGACCTCGTCTCTCATTGCCTGTTGTAAATTTGAACAAGTCAGCACCGTCCGCGAAAAAACCACAAAAATCCAAGTCTAAGAATGATGTTCGCTTGGCAAAGAACATATCGCATGGGATACGTCGCGCAGTTACACAAACGCTTAGCAAATAAATTCATTCAAATAAATATTTCTACGAGTTCTGCAAGAGACGTACAGTGAAAGATTTAAAATTTCTAGAATCAAAACAGCCCGTCGTAGAAGAGGAAGAAGAAGAGTCCGATAAAGAGTGCGAGACGGAAGATTCACTTCAGATGTCCGTTTTGCCACAATCCGATCGGTGAATTGCGACGAGAAAGGGGAGTCCGCTTCTGACCGGGACCGTGATGACGTCGGGGAGAATGCGATCGGGGGTGCTTGTCTGACTGTTCGGCCATTGTTTTTTGTTCCGGCGAGTTCTCGGGGAAAAAACTGCTTGGATGCAGTGCAAGTGATGCAGATTGTTTGGTGTGCTAATTTCCCATGTAAATTTTGCTTGTAGCCTGTTTTTTCCTTGTGGAAATTAGTCGAGTTAATCGTCCGGGGGCCCTGAGAAAATCGATGCCTTCTGGGCTTGGAAAAGTGTGATGGCGAATATGCACGTTTCCGTATACTCGGCAAGAGCCTAGAATAAGTTTCGCGTGGAAAAACGGATTGTGATAAATTTGATGGAGAAATTTGGAAATAGTGTAACAAGCATCGTGTAATGAAAAGAGTCGCGAAATTCCAAGAACGAATATTCATTTCGAGTGCATGAAAGGGTGAAAGAAGAAGGATCGAAACAATTTATTTTGTCAATTAAACACGTTTTCAGTTTCGCGCGCTATGGTACAATTGGCGCTTTAAAACTAACGGTGCATTGTAATTGCGAGCTTAATTCCTTCCTACATGTGCTGTGCGGATAAAGTGTTTCCAAGTTGAAAACAATAGCTCGGATAAAAAGTATCGCTGCTAGGGTGGATCGTTGAGATGATTGTATTATTTAATCGTTGAGATCGTGAGACCGCGTGCACGACGACAAGAGCGAAGTGGACAGAGACGTCGCATCTGTTAAATTATTTCAAATTTTTCAATTAATTCGCCAATGAAAATAAAACGCAGAACTGGAAAATCGGTAGCGGTGTCGCGTAAGAGAATGTTCGAGTTTTGTACGCGAAATTGTGAAGTGATCGTCTAGTAAAAATGACCCGATGAAAATTTGTACCAATCCTGCTCGAATTGGAAGCACCGCTAATTATATGCGTTATATACATGGACAGTATACAGATTTGTTGCGAGTATTCGAATACGGTGGATTCCCACTAGCAGCCAATTATGTAATTTTGGGTGATTATGTCGATAGAGGGGAACAACCGCTTGAACCAAGTTGGTTGTTGCTTGGCAACAAAATCAAATACCCGGAAAATTTCTTTTTACTACGTGGTAACCACGAATGCGCCAGTATTAATAAAATTGATGGATTCTATGATGAATGCAAGCGACGGTATAATGTAAAATTATGGAAACCATTCACTGATTGTTTCAATTGTTTACCGGTAGCAGCGAGTATTGATGAGAAAATATTTTGTTGTCATGGTGGTTTAAGTCCTGATTTACAAGGTATGGAACAAATACGTTGATTAATGCGGCCCAATGATGTTCCCGACACTGGCTTATAATGTGGTCTATTATGGAGTGATCCTGATAAAGATGTACAAGGATTTGGATTTAATATGTCGTGCGCATCAGGTCATTAAAGTTGGATATGAATTCTTTGCGATAATACAACTTGTTACGTTGCTCTGCCAAATTATTGCGATTTTGAAAACATCTGAAAAGATAGCCAAATACTTATATAGCGGCTTATATTCGGGCCGACCGTCAACGCCTCAACGTATTACACCAACGATAGCAGCCAATAAAAAGAAATAATACCACATTCAACAACTTTCATATCCATAAACGTTTTTATTTTACTATAATTTTAAAACAAAAAGTGTGCGAAGTCAAAACAAAGCTAAAATAAAAAGTGAACATACTAACTAATGTCGTAGATACGAGAGACTCGAAAGAAAAAAGCAAAGATGATGATATTTTAAAATATATGAATAAAGTCTAAGAAGAAAACAATATAGATGTTGCAAGAGGTTACATGTTCCCATATAAGAAAAACGATTCAAAATTGGATTTAGAGGAGCGACTACATACAAATCACGAGTGTTATTGTGCTTTCATAATTTCTTCATGTAAGACCATCTGCATCGTCGTCGGAGGACCATGCGGGTGAGTACCCTTTTAATTTGGTATATATACATATATTTCTTTTTTGCATATTTTGTTTTATATATATATATATATATATATATATATATATATATATTGTTACATGTACAAATAATTACATGTACAAATAATTCTGCGAGCTACTGTCGCAATTGTTTTCACAACAATGAAGAACACGAATTCACTCGAAACTACGAGAACTCAACAAACATGATCAACATCTGCAAGTGACGTCACTCCATTGATGAATTTGCTCGAATCTACCAGGTAGAACGTTCGCCAATGTGCGAGAAATGGGTGAATAGGTAGAGACCCTATATAAAGGCGAGCTGAATGAATGGGGGGAATCATTCATTCGACCGCGATAAGAACTGCGAAAGTGTGTGGAAGTGTGTTTCGGAATAGTGAAGTGATTTAGAAGACAATTGCGATAAGAAATTTATGGACAAGTGCTAGGTTTTATTTTAATAGTGAAAATTAAAATTAGTGAAAGTGTTAAACTGATTATTGTGCATTTTCTTGAATTAAATAAACACTTTTAACTTAAATTAAAAGACATTGCGTTTTCACTTTCCCGGAACATTAAAATTATTGGCCGCGAACCAATAACACGCGACAATGGTGTCAGAAGTGGGATTAAAATTTTGAAAGTGAAAAACGTTTAAAAAAAAATGCACAATAGTGAAATATAACGTGGAAACTGGTGGAAAAATAAATAAAAGCCGAAATAATAAAAATAACCGCGAAGCTAACATTTGAAAATAAATGAATTTACCATGGCGGAGCTTAATGGAGACGCGGAAACACCAAAACCAAAGGAACCAGAAAATGCGCTGATGCAGATGTTGATGCTGATGCAGCAAGAGCAGCGACAACAGTCATCCAATTTAACAGCGAAGTTAAATGAACAATCAGCGAAGCTAAGCGAACAATCAGCGCAGCTAGACCAACAAGCGTTCGAAATCAAGGTGGACATCGCACAGAAGCTGGAAAAACAGTCAACCGAAATAAAAGCGGAGCTCAGTAGTCTCAACAGCCAAATTAAATGCGTCGAGGAGAAGGTATACCAGGTCGAGGAGAGAATCAACCTTGAGATCAGCCAGGTCAACCATGAGATGGAAAAAGTGAAAAAGGATTTGGAAGCAGCGAAGGCAATAGTAACCGCCTCACCAGCCCCAATTATAACAGCAGCGCGAAGCTCATCTAGAAATGTGCAAGCACCAATATTCGATGGGCAAACGGTCTGGACTATTTACAAAACCCAGTTCGAAGCAGCCGCTCGCATAAATCACTGGAATGAACAGGAACGAACAACTGCATTGATTCTTGCTCTAAGAGGCCCAGCTGCCGAGCTGTTGCAGACGATCCCCGTTGAATTGCACTCAAACCCGAATGCTATAATGAATGCGCTCGACATGCGTTATGGAGACGATCATCTAAAGCAGATTTATCGGTCACAGCTAAGGCATCGAATGCAGAAGTCTGGTGAAACCCTACAGCAGCTAGCCCAAGATATTGAGCGACTGGCACTTTTGGCTTATCCAGCCTACGACCCAGAACATCGAGATGATGCAGCGACAGAGGCATTCATCAACGCACTAAAAGACCCGGAATTGCAACAAGCCGTGCGCTTAGCTCAAAAGCAAACGGTTAAGGACGCATTGGCTTATAGTCTGAACTTTGAGGCAGCGAAAAATGTGACTCGTACCACTGCCCGGGTTCGTGAGGTAGCGGCAGACGAGTGCAGGTGTAAGCGCGTGGAAAATGAGCGTGAGCCGCAGGGTAATGGTGCGCCTAGATGCTGGGATTGCGGAGAAAAAGGGCACCTGCAAAGAGACTGTAAGAAGCGAAGAAAATGGAGCTATTGTCCAGGATGGTGGAGATTCAGACCGTGTCAGGAGCCTAGAATGGAGGACCATCAAACTGCAAGAGCCAAATTTGTGGGGCAGAGGTTGACTAGGAGGATCGAAGTCCCCAGCACCACCATCACCGTGTCAAGACTACATCGTGGAGAAGCGGACTTATGCCTTCCGGGTCAAATTGACGGAGAACACTGCACCATAACAATCGACACTGGTGCTACCCGATCGATTATCCGACCAGACCTAGTTAGACAGCAACAACTTCACAAGGGCAGAATTTTCTCACTACGGACAGCTACGGGAGAAACTGCACCTGTTCATGGAGAGGTCAACCTCCAGATACAGTTGGGAGACCTTGTGTTCCGACATAATTTTCTGGTCGCGAACATTATGGATGACTGCATTCTCGGAATGGATTTTCTGCGACCACATGGAATCACGTTAGACTTGGGCAAACGTGTGTTGAAATGGCAGAATGTCGAAGTACTGATGGAGGATCCTAGCGTCCAAATCCCCAAGATGAATGTAGTGGTATGTACTGACACTGATGTACCGAATTCCTCCGAAAGCATTGTATGGGCCAAGCTTGATGGTGATTCTGGAGACCACCGATCTTATCTGATAGAGCCAACGAAGACATCCGCATTGCGCAGCTTGATTGTAGGACGAAGCCTTGTAAGATCTTTAAGGAACGGATATGTGCCGGTTAGAGTCCTTAACACCGCAGATTCAACCACGAGCATCAAAGCGGGAGAAGTCATCGGCAGCTGCCAGCCTGTTTCCACCATCACGTCTTTGGAAGCTACTCACAACCATCATTGGAAAAGGAGGCAAGGCACAGACAAAGCCCGGGAATCCACGTCTGAAATATTGAAGCAAGTCAAATTGCCGGTGCAGCTATTCAAGCGAGCCTCTGATCTGGTCACCAAGTACAGTGACATCTTCTCAACAAGCCCGGATGACCAAGGCCGAACGAGTATGGTCACTCACGTCATAGATACACAGGGAGCCAAGCCGATTCGACAAGCACCGAGACGTCTCCCTATAGCCAAACAAGGAGAAGTGAGCGCGCTGATCTCGGACATGGAAAAACAAGGCGTTATTGAACCTTCTGTCAGTCCATGGGCCGCGCCTGTAGTTCTAGTCAAGAAAAAGGATGGTAGCACTCGCTTTTGTGTCGACTATAGGCAGCTTAACGACGTCACTAAGAAAGATAGTTACCCACTCCCACGCATCGATGACATCATGGACACTTTAGCCGACGCAAAATGGTTTTCTACACTCGATCTCAAGAGTGGCTACTGGCAGGTAGAAATTGACAAGAAGGACCGAGAGAAGACCGCATTTTCAGTTGGGACCGGATTGTGGCAATTTGTTGTGATGCCGTTTGGGCTTTGCAATGCTCCAGCCACTTTCGAACGCTTGATGGAATATGTGCTACGTGGTCTAACCTGGAAAACCTGCTTGGTATACCTAGATGACATCATCGTCATCGGTAGAACGTTCGAAGAGCATGTGCGGAACTTAGAAGAGGTTTTCTCCCGATTACGACTGGCAAATTTGAAACTTAGTCCCGACAAGTGTACCCTTTTCGCAGCTGAAGTAAAATACCTGGGACATGTCGTATCAGCTGAAGGGGTCAAAACAGACCCTGAGAAAATTGAAGCCGTGAAAAGCTGGCCAACACCAAACAACAAGCGCCAACTACGAAGTTTCCTGGGCCTGGCAACCTACTATCGAAGATTCGTCAAAGACTTTGCCAAAATAGCTAAGTGTCTTCATCAGCTAACCGAGAAAAATCGTCCGTATGTCTGGAATGAACAATGCCAGACAGCCTTTGAGACCCTGAAGGAAAAGCTATGTGAATCACCCGTACTGGCGTATCCGAAACCCGGAAAAATGTTTGTGGTTGACACCGATGCAAGCAACGGCGGTATTGGAGCTGTACTCTCCCAGCAGATCAATGGCGAAGAAAGAGTCCTCTCGTATTACAGTCGAGTTGTTTCAAAAAGTGAGAGGAACTACTGTGTGACCAGGAAGGAGCTATTGGCTATAATAGAGGCCACCAAGCAGTTCCATAAGTACCTATATGGCCAGAAATTTGTTCTTCGAACGGACCATGCATCATTGAGATGGCTACTTAACTTCAAAAACCCCGAGGGACAAGTTGCGAGATGGATCGAAAGATTGCAGTCATACGACTACGAAATTGTTCATCGAAAGGGCGGAGTTCATGGAAATGCTGACGCCCTATCTCGTCGCCCATGTCCAGCTAACTGCAAGCATTGCCGACGGATTGAGGAAAAGGAACCGCCCGTTGATCTGCGACTGATAACGGCCGAATTCGATGAAGGTTGGTCATCGGAGGAGATTCGAAATGCCCAGCTAGCCGATGAAGACATCGGACCATTGCTCGTATGGAAGGAGACGACTGGGCGACCTGAGTGGAAGGACGTTTCAACGCATGGCGCAACCCTAAAAAGCTATTGGGCACAATGGAACTCCCTTCAGGTGGAGGGTGGTGTACTCAAGCGGAAATGGGAAACGGCGGATGGCAGCTCCTATAGGATGCAAACTATACTACCCAAAAGCCGAATCCACGATGTGGTAAAGGAAATGCATGAAGGATCCTCGGGAGGCCATCTTGGTGTTAACAAAACCTTAGCGAAATTGCGGGAAAGATTCTACTGGCTCCACGCTCGAGAAGACGTAGAGGACTGGTGTCGCAGATGCACCATTTGCGCTTCCGTCAAAGGCCCAAAACGACGACTGAGGGGACAAATGCAAACCTATAACGTAGGCGTGCCATTCGAAAGGATTGCTGTTGACATCGCTGGACCCTTTCCTGAATCTGAATGGGGAAATCGATACACGCTGGTTGTAGCTGATTATTTCAGCAAGTGGCCCGAGGTCTACCCCATTCCCAACCAGGAAGCAACTACTGTAGCCGAACAGCTAGTGTTAAATTGGGTCAGCAGGTACGGCGTGCCTTGTGAACTACATTCGGATCAAGGCCGAAACTTTGAGTCACTAGTTTTTAGCGAAATGTGCGAGCAGCTGGGAATACGGAAAACGAGGACAACACCGCTGCATCCCCAATCCGATGGAATGGTCGAACGTTTCAACGGCACGCTCAATAAACACCTTGCCAAGATGGTTGACGAGAACCAAAGGGACTGGGACCGACATATCCCACTATTTTTAATGGCATATAGAGCCGCTGAACATGCGTCGACGGGCCAAGCCCCAGCCAAAGTCATTTTTGGAAAGACTATTCGTTTGCCAGCCGATATAAAGTTCGGAACATCCCCTGAGAAACCCCAAACGGTCTCGGAGTACGCAAGTGATCTAAGACAACGGTTGAACCAGATACATCGGACAGTGCGAAAACACCTCGAATCGGCTACTGACCGCATGAAGACCAGGTATGATCTAAAGGCTAATTCTACTGGCTTCCAGCAAGATGACTTGGTGTGGCTTTATAACCCGCAACGGCGAAAGGGTAGGTCTCCAAAGTTGCAACATAATTGGGAGGGACCATACCGAGTTACAAAGCGAATCAACGACGTCGTATACCGAATACAGGAACATCGTAAGCCGAGAGCTAAAATGAAAATCGTGCATCTGGACCGTCTTGCCCCATATTACACCCAGGGAGAATTGACTACAAATAGCGACACATCTTTTCGGGGCGAAAAGAACTGAGGTGGGGGCAGTGTTACATGTACAAATAATTACATGTACAAATAATTCTGCGAGCTACTGTCGCAATTGTTTTCACAACAATGAAGAACACGAATTCACTCGAAACTACGAGAACTCAACAAACATGATCAACATCTGCAAGTGACGTCACTCCATTGATGAATTTGCTCGAATCTACCAGGTAGAACGTTCGCCAATGTGCGAGAAATGGGTGAATAGGTAGAGACCCTATATAAAGGCGAGCTGAATGAATGGGGGGAATCATTCATTCGACCGCGATAAGAACTGCGAAAGTGTGTGGAAGTGTGTTTCGGAATAGTGAAGTGATTTAGAAGACAATTGCGATAAGAAATTTATGGACAAGTGCTAGGTTTTATTTTAATAGTGAAAATTAAAATTAGTGAAAGTGTTAAACTGATTATTGTGCATTTTCTTGAATTAAATAAACACTTTTAACTTAAATTAAAAGACATTGCGTTTTCACTTTCCCGGAACATTAAAATTATTGGCCGCGAACCAATAACACGCGACAATATATATATATATATATATATATATATATATATTTTTTTTTTTTTTTTTTTTTTTCAAATTTTGTCTACATATCCATTTTAAATTTTTGCCGTTAATTTTTTTTGTATTTACATTTCAAATTTTGCCTTTCGTTCTACTTACTTATATTTCAAATTTTGCTTTGATTCTTTTTCCGTATATTTCGAATTTTGCTTTAATTTTTCTTATTTCAATATCAAATTTGGCCCTGGAAGCCACTAAAATCGTATCGCGATATCTAAGCGAGATAATGTTTATATTTGTATGGGAATCAAATGGATAATATAATGGAGTGCTAATTTTCCCACAAAATCGGTCTTTCCTTTCTTCCGACTCTAACCGGGTATAGGACCCGATACGGTGGTAGGCTCCCCTCATAAAACATGAACCAGCCGCCGGGTACAGTTTAATCCTTTGTTTTCTCTTTGTTTCAGGTGATATCGCGGGTTGAGTGGCCCAAGCAGAGTGCCTCTTTATGGCATAGCGTTATGCAATCAAATTGTATAATCCTATGGCATAAATTGGTCACCGGGGTACTCCCCTTCTGATGGGAAAGTTCATGCAATTCAAGTTGTATGAGTTTTCTACTCAGAAGAGGAATATCTGGCCACTGCAACAAAATATATATGGATTTATTCCGGTTGGGTGGGTGCGAAGGGGTTCCATCACCACCCGGTTGCCCCTCTTTCATTTGTGGGCCCTGAGCTTCGTCGGGTAATGACGAGCTTACCCCAAGTCCGCCTCTCTTTTCAGGTTCCACTTGTTCTCGTAACAAGTACTATCTCCCTCGGTGTAGCTATCTACACTTTTTGCGACTTCGGTCGCCTCTTGAACTACAACCAAATTTTTGAGTGCGAAATTTTTTGTAGTGGGTCCTCGTGCTGGGGAAATGAACCCGCCCCACGACACGCAATGCTAGCCTGCCAGCGCATTCACGCGTCTCCAGACGAGGGCATTCTCGGCAGATATTGTCATCTTCTTCTGTCGAGGCAGCAGAACATCGCTGCAGTCCTTTACGGACATAATGAAATTCATCTTATTCACTACACACAATCAAACATAATTCTTGCAAAGCTCTAAGAAATATATCAGTCGAAAGGTTCTGTTAGAAAAGTTTTTTTTTCACTAAACGCAATGATGTCGACATAAATGCAGTATGGCAATGATTTTCGGTAGAATTTTCGATCGGTCTTCGATATTGTAGACAAGTCGGCGGAACTTAACATTGAAATCAATCAAGAATTATTAGCTGTCATGCTCCTACGCAGCGTGCCAGACTTCGAGAATTTTCAATATGCAATCAGCTCGAGGCTATCTAACCTCGAAACGCTTCGCATAATAATCACTGGAGAATTTGATTCTCGTCACCAGGTGAGTCGCGATGCGTCACCGAACATTATGTTTGTGGAGAATGTATCCAAGAATTCCAAAAGAAAGACGGTCGAAAAGAAGAAGGCAGAAGCTTTTGCCAAAAATAAGGTTAGGAAAATAAAATCCTACAAGTGTAACAAAATAGGATACCGCATGAAAAACCGCACAAAGACGGACGTCGAACAATCTAAATATGTTAAAGATTTGAGTTTATCAACATATTTATCCCAATCAGCATAAAGACTGTGAAATTTCGACAAATGAGGCGGTGAATAGTAGTGTATGGTGTTTTGATAGTGGATGTAGTTCCCACATGTACAAAGATGCTAAGATGTTCGTGGACATTGATTAAGGGAATGATCGCGGAAAATTGAATTTAGCAAATATGCCCATAGTAGGAAAAGCTGGTGTTTTTGAATCGAAGCTAAATAGTGAGGAAAAGATGTAATGATTTTCCACTTTTCAGATCGAACGCGGAACCGACCTCTCATCGGTTCTAGACGTTAAGTCTGAGTAGTGCCAACAGATGGTACCAACAGGTCAACCAATCCGTGCACCGTAACCCATTCACGCGGTGACTGCTTGTCGGCCAGCTAGTTCGGAGAGGATTTCGGTCGCGGGTCTCCGAATGGGTTACGCTCAATTACAATATTTCAGTCACCTGAACATGCCCGTTTTCCAAACGCGTCAACAATTACTCATCCAGAACGGGAAACCTACGTTACGTTAATTCTGGATGTGATCTCTCCACAGATCTCAAATCAAAAACGCTACAAAATCCTATAGGCGCGTTACCGAATCACCGACGCGGTACCGAAAAATATGCTACTCGAAATTAAACCGACGAAAACTACTCTAATGAAATGACGAAACAATCAAAGGTACCGCGTACCGCGCGCGACGCGAAACCGACCTCAGCGGATTTGTCGAAACCCTACCCTCGCGACGGCATACCTACCCTACACTCTCTGTTCCCCCTGAAAAAGAACGAGCCACTGAAAAGGAAAGTCGTGGTTAAAGTTTTAGCAATTCATTTTTAATTATTTCTAATTTCGATACAATCTGATCATATAGATATTCAAGATAATTTTAAATAATATTAGAGTACATTACAGAAATCATACTTGAGAATATTTAATGTTTTAATTTTGTTTTTGTAGGACATAGTTTCCTTTAGTTTTATAATAACGTAATAGCAATATATAGTTTTGGCTTAGTAATTTTTCTGGTTGATTTTACTTTATTTTATTAAAAAAATGTTGTACTAAAAATAACGGAACAACTAATGATCGAATAATTAACAGGATTTTTGTTTTTTCCTTCCCCAGATAGTTATTTTTCAATGCCTTAGATTCTTTCATTTCTTGGAATTTTTCTTATATTTTATTCTTTGAATTCAAGGAGATATGTTGAAATCCTAAATTTTCATTTACCAAACCGATAAGAAATTCATGCTTCGAACAATACTAAAAAGAAGCATATGAGCATTTAAACTAAATCGTTTTCTTAAAAACTAAATGATTAGTTGCAATAATAGAATATGGATCGAAAACAAAAGACAAAAGGAGCCTTCTAGTAGAAAATTTTGTTTGAAAAAATTACATACATTGTATATGCATGTATGTGTGTTAAGGTTATGTGTGTATTAAAAATTAAACAAAAACGCTTTAATAAAAAAACTATTATCCCTAAAAATGTGTTCACATTTCTTTATTACTTTTATACCCTACTTATTTTATTATTATTAAGGTCACCCGAATTAAACGCGAAAAACGCGACGCGACCAAATTCCCGTGAATTTGGTTTAGGTACATACGAAATCACGATTGACCTCTTGTTTGTTTCAATTAATTTTAAGCAACTTATGTTTCCAATGAAATGCTTTACATTAAACGAATAAAGAAGTAATTGGTTTTGATAACTACCACCCAAATTGAAGCAATTCATTGAATACACGTTTGTTTGTTTTCATTTTAAAGGACTATTGTTCTTAACCTGCTAACATAAAATGGGAACTTTCGTCAAAATACAAATCAATCATTCACTACTATTTGTTACCCTCATCATAATCACATGTACATAAATCATTCCAGAATATCACGAATCTTGGCTTATATATGAAAAAAATTTACAATTATAAGAATTGTGCCGTTCTGACTAGATTCCCATAGTATGATTTATGGTCGGTAGGCCGAAAGCGAACGAACGACGAGATTACCCGAGCGGATCTTAGGGCGGAGATCCAAATGCACGCGACGAAAAAACACCGACGATCAAAACGAGTTTTTATTTCCCCGAAAATTTTATTTATTAACGTATCAGTTATTTGTTCTACTTGCTATCGAGTTCTTTTATTTTTACCACTTCCATTACATGCTGCTCTAATTTAAAGATTTTTCCCAAGAAATAATCAAATGTAGATCTTCTGTCAATGGACTCCATACAATTGTAAGTACAAGTCAACTGGATTAGAAAAAAAAAATAATTTTTAAGAACTTCTTCAGTTTTATCGGCAAGACTGAACGATAGGCTGCATTAGTTTCTATTGGCTCTTTACGTTTTTAATTTCCACTGGATAAGATCAACTCAACGCTTGTTTCTTGCATTGTATTGAGCATTTGACAATCTCCTACTAGATCGCAACAAAGAATGAATAATATCATGACCATTACTTTGTTCTATAAAAGCCTATGTTTTCAAGTTAATGAAAGGTAACATTTTTAGAATTTAACTATTAGATATAATACAAGGACTGTTTACATTATTATAAAACAATAGTTTTAAAACAATACCGTATGCGCGTCAAGCGCTATCAATAGGCACATAAAGGTGTTGGTAATTTTACATACAAAAGTCCAATAGTCTAAGATGTCGACTTAGATTTATACATTTCTATTTAACTCATCACGAAAAATTTATTCTTTATTGCGCTCACATGTTTCAGTTCTTTTGATTCTTTGATCGCCTCGAATTATAGCGCCGCTTTGAACTATAACTTTCCCACTCAAGACAATGTTCTGAGATCCACAGAGGACAGTTTGCCGACTTAATTTATTACCCGAAGCCGTTTCAACATATTCATCGCGACTGTAATACAAATCAGGAACTTCCATGATATGCGGCGCCGAACGATTGGACCGCCGGAAACTTGCTTTGGAAATGAAGTCTTTGAGGAATGGTTTTATTCTCAAAGAATCAAATATATACTTTCGCTTTCAGTCGGTAAAATACACCGGGCGGAATATAAACACTACCCAATGAATACCGATATTTGACCCGGTCTGCAGAACTGACACAAATACTAATCACACAACTAGGCAATCATGGATGTCCAAGAGATATTTCTTGCTAGGCCATCGAGTCTACTTGTGCTAGACAGCCCAGCAACCCCATAGGCCTCATTTCCTATAATTAATCCCGATACTTAGCTGGGCAATTATGGATCCTCCACAGCCTTGAACTGACAACAGCTCTGCGGTTTGCATTCTCGGGCGTTATCAACCTCTTCTTCAGAGTCCTTCGATTCGGTTAAGTCGCTCGCAGTCACCCCTTCTTTCGATGTCTTCTTTGTGTCGGTTGTCCTCTTTTTCTTGGGAGATTTCGATTTACTTCGATCTAAAGATCCTCGTTTGGCTGCTACAACGACGAGGGCGATGAACTGCAAACAAAACCTGGTAAGGCATTTGTCGACGTACGCCGAACAAAAAAAATTTACCTCTTAATAATTTTACACCACCTAGGACCGCGCCAAGTCGCTACCGACACCACACCATGACACCATTTCTCTTTTTCGCCATGTGGCTGTCAAGCCCAACCGGTTGTCACCTCGGACAAAACAGAGGTATGTGGAATGGCACGCCACATGGCGGCAATGTGCCTCTCCATGTGTCGCCAGTGGCATAGTTTTTTGATGGCCACGGTGGAGGGGCATTTCCAGATGGATATGTCTCGAAATGTGTCGGGGTTTGGATTAATTTTATATTTCGAATATTTATATCCACAGATCTAAATATTTGGACAGAAAAGAAATATTTTCTGCGCAACGATATCCGCACGACAGATGAAGTCCGCTGGCACTTCGAGGACATATCCATCTGGCCGGTTGCAAGGGTTCGGGATCGGAATCACTTCGATTCCCGGGCGTAGGCGTCACATTACAAAGATGGTCAAATTCCGTGACACTTTGTTTTTGCCCGACTTGAGAATGAATCTTTTTTCGGTTGAAAAAGTGACAGACATTCCATTCGCATGTTCAAACGATTTATTATTCAAAACACATTCAACCCCTGAGTGTATCAATTTAATCTTTTCAATTTACGCATCCGGTAGATCTCCTCCAGGAACAAGCATTGTTATGTTCGTTCCACTTAGTAAGATTTGATCTAGCTTTGTTATTCGCCTCCCTTCAGAATCTTTTTCGTGTTCAGTTATATCTTCAAGTAGCACATTTACAAAATCATCAAACGCTAGCAATGTTCCAACCATTTCCTTATCATTTTTCATTATAATGTGAATCCGGGATCCAATGCATTTGTCCACCACTTCAATTTTCGCGAAAATCAGTAGAATTCTTACTGAGCTTTGCATGAAAATATGCATGAAAATTTGCACGAAAAACCCAAATTAAATTGCACAAATCAAATCACACCTGCCCTGCGCCTGCGGAAAAATATGACTCATGTCGTATTGCAAACGATAACGACGATGGTGGCGGCGATAAAAATTTTCTGTACTACCGAAAATACAATTTCACAAATGCACTTTGCTATCGGAAAAACTTTCAAATTGTGCATGAAGCCTAGTTGTCGTCATTGGAAAATTTTTTTTTCTCAGCTTTTTGACCGTTTTTGGCTCGGCTTTGAGGTTGATGAACGTTGGTCGGAAAAAAATTCTGCACATCGAGCGCAATGGGACACGACCGAAAAAACACTAGAACACACTTTTATCTCGTGTTGTTTTAGAATTATTGTACAATCGATTAGATGTCTCGTTTTGAATTTGTATCCAACAAAAATGCACGACGCGGAATTGGTTCGTCAGTTTTCAGAGAAAAATCAAAAGATTTATGAGGGCAAGCACAGTCGCCCCTTCAAAGCGATCTCCTTGCTTATCGCGACGAGGCTTTCGCATAGCGGCAACGGAGGTTTTTCTCGACGAGCCCTTGCATGGCGGCAACGCTGGTTTTCTCGACGAGCCTCTTGCATGGCGGCAACGTTGGTTTTTCTCTACGAGATAAAACTGAAATTCTTTGCTAAATTGCGTTGCAAAGGAATTGCCATCATCAAATTTTTTTTTTGTAATTTTAATTAATTTTTTTTTAATTATTTCGTTGGGAAGCAATTCTTCTGGTAGTGATAGTGATGGTAGTGGCGGGTTGTACTACGGGAAAAAGTGTTTTCTCCGCAAATGTTTTTCGACCAGTTTGCTTAGGTGACTGCTCGATTACTACAAATTCATTGAAGGATTCGCAAATGCAGATGGGACATTTGAATAACCAAAATCTTCGAGCAGCTATGAGATCGGGATCCATCGCAGATGCGAATTTCAATGTAGTCAACCTCAAAGATGAATTCTTGTGCAAAGTCGGGTGAGCACATTCATTCAGATGTGTACGATAAAACGAGGACTATAACGATGGGAAAGTGTCTTTGTTTTGTGACATTTCTAGGTCACTTAGGTTGGTATGAGGTGAGATTTATTCGACAGAAGAGCCAAGTACCAACTCGAGAGATTTTGAGCTATGGTAAGTACGCAGGAACAAACCAAAATCAAAACACTGCAGACAGATGATGGACGTGAGTATCTTAATCGGGAAATCGATGCCATCCTCGACAAACATGGAATCATGCATCGATTGACAGCACCATATTCTCTTCAACAAAATGGTACTGCTGAGAAGAGAAATCGGCCATTGGTAGAGATGGCTAGATGTCTGCTTGTCCAGGCGGGACTAACTTCTTTCGTTTGGTTCGGATCAATTCTAGATGTGTCAAACGTCAGGCATTTTGAAGCTGAAGTCTATGTTAAAGATTATACCCCTGGAAAGGGAAAGATTTTGTCGGATACAGCACCAAATTTAAGGCTTATTGCCTTTGGTTGCATGGCGAGGCAAGGCTGGAAATATCGAGAGATGTCAAATATATGGACAGTGTCTACTCCCAGCTGAGCAACAACTTTGAAGATTTCACACCGTCAGATCAAAGCCATCTTTGAGCACCATCAAATGAAGCAATCAGCGACGTCAGTGGAAGTGAATGACTCTGTAATCAAGATGATCGCATCGAAGATGACAACATACAGTCACTAAATTTATTTCATCAACGGAAAGATTGAATGCCAGCCGAGAGTAGTCGAGTTCCAGCAAGAAGAATTTCAGGGATTCGCACAGATGGCGTCTCCAGTCCGTGTGTCTACGAGAAGAGGACGAGGGAGGCCACGTTTAGTGAAAACAGGAAGAAGAGGGAGACCCCGAAAGGAATTTACTGCCTCAAATTATGTCGAGGAATTCGAAGCTCACTAAACTTTCCTCATCAAAATTCCTGTGGCTTTTCCTGTGGAAAAGAGAAATGCCTATTTTGTAAAAGGACACATGGGATCTAGTGAACAGAATAAGTGCTTCAGGTGTAGTAGGCAGCAGGTTTGGTCTTCGAAATACGTATGGATCTAACGATATTCTCGAATAACATAAGGCAAAAGTAGTTGAAAAGAGGGTACACTCAGCAGTAGGGCAAAGATTTCTATGAGACATATGCTGCAGCAGATTTCTATGAGACATATGCTGGCAACGGCTTACCTCAATGGTGACCTGCAAGAGACTGTATTCACGGAAGTTTGTAATGATTTTCGAAATGCCCGTGTAGGACACGAGTGCTGATGGTCTGGCACAAGTGTCAGCGAGCTATAAACAACACCAAGCTCAGCTAACTAGCTTCGCTTAACGACCGCGTACGCGTGCTTGACGACTAGCATTTGCGGGATCATCTGAGGTGGGTTCTTGTCGAGCCACGAAGCTACATTACAAAATACTTATCACGCGTACTCTACTCTACATGACGTACCGATCACTTTTTATTATCTTTAGAATAGTTCTATTAGGCGTCAATCAAGCTACTCTACAGTAATTCAATATTTTTTTGCCTCGTTAAAGTTAGCGGACACGGAGGCTTGAGACAAACGCAAACATTACACAAAAAGCAACCGTTACTTTCTCCGAAGAAGGTCGTTGAATTACAAGGGGAATGTCAAACCTAAAGATGTTAAAGTGGCTGAAGTGAACCACTCATCTCTGCCTAAAGAATGGAAACTTGACGGATGTAGTTTACTTTACACTAGTAAAACAAAAAACTAAGCAGTTTCCACGGGGTGACCACCTTATCTCTTCAGGAGGAGCCACTCGTGATCACCACGGGGCTGCTCGACTGCTTATGTTTATTACAAGTTTCCGATCAGTTTCGAGAAATACTGAGCCACATAGTGAAAGAAGAAATACAAGACGACTGAATAGTCGAAAGAGCTAAGGTGATTTGTTGGAACCCTCCAGCGGTGCCAAGGTTTGTCGAATAAAAAAGCCCTTATGAAGCAGGCTGGTAGAGCATGGAACAGAAAAATTGGCATGAAACTGAAAAGATTGGGAGCTAAACTAAAGAATGGTGACTAATGCATGTATTTATGGCAGCAAGAGAACGAAGTTATGATAATAATTATGTATATTGATGACGTCTTGGTAATTTCGTGAAACTTGGAGGAAATTCCACGTATGAGCTCAGATATTCGAGATCAAAGATCTTGGATGGCTCAAGTGTTGCTTGGGCATCGATTTATCCAGAAACGAACTAGGTATTTTTCTGAACCAGAAGACGTATATAGTCGACATTCTCAAACGCTTTCGGATAGAGTCTTGCAATCAAATATCGACGCCTTTGGATCCAGGCGTGAAATTGATGAAAGACGATAAATGGTGTAAGGACTGTGGAGAGGCCACCACATCGTGAACTGGTCGGTTGTCTGCTGTATTTGTCTGCGGTGACCCACCCCGCACATTGCTCACGTTGCAAGTTCATTAGGGCAATTCAACGAGCACTCACCGGACGGCGGCTACTTATGTGGGGTTAGTTAACTGTTACTGGTTAATTTTTTAATTTTAATGTAAAATTATTCTTTGAGACTTATTGGAACGTTTGCCATTCATAAATATCATGTTGTAAATCTTGTTTTATTTTTAACTGATGTCAAACGATACTTTTTTGGTCTCTATATTTCCATTATTTTTTATTACTTTTTTCTTAATTGCGGAAAAACAAGGTTTTAATCGATCTACCGAAATACTACACGCTTTATTATTAATCTCAATAGTGAAATATTTTCTTTTCTTTGCAATATCTTAAAGGGACCTTGGTATGGTGGTTTAAGCGATGGATGAACCGAATCTACCCTGACCAGAACTTCGGTGCATGTTTCTAAACTTTTAATAATTTTTGTGTTATTATTACCATGATTTGCAGCCGGAATAGGTTTGAGAAGCGACATAGCAACTTTCAGATCTTTAACGAAATCGTTTTGTATTTGGTTATCAAATGATGGAATTGAAAAATCACCCGGAATTTTGATATTTTCTCCATAAAGTAGCTCTGCTGGAGAAGTATTAAGATCTTCTTTGATTTCTGTTCTCAAACCTAACATCACAAAAGGTAAGCCCTTGGTCCATGAATGATTATTATGTGTCATAATAGCCGCTTTAAGCGTACGATGCCATCTTTCGATCATACCGTTAGTTTGAGGATGATAAGCTGTAGTACGGTTGCGCTTAAAACCTAAAGTCCTTGCTAGTTCGCTAAATAGTAGTGATTCAAATTGTTTACCTTGATCAGTAACCATGGTTTCAGGAACTCCAAAACGTGCAATCCAAACATAAAGCTTCCGCACAAAATTGAGCTGTTATATTTGTCATGGGAATAGCTTCTGGCCATCTTGAAAATCGGTCAATAATTGTCAAGCAATACGTGAAACCTTGTGAATAAGGAAGTGGTGCGATAATATCCATATGAATTGCTTTGAAGCGTTTAGATACCAATGGAAAAGTCTGAATTTCACTTTTATTATGCCTTGAAATTTTGCAACGTTTACAATCTAAATAACTTCGAGTCCAGTTTGCAACATCCTTATTTAATGAAGGGCAAAATATTTGCTTGCAATAATGCGACGAGTAGTTCGTATTCCAGGATGTGCTAAATTGTGAACAGTTTTGAAAACTTGTTCACGAAATTTTTCGGGAATGTAAGGCCTGATAGTTTTATCAGAAATTTCACAAAAAACTTCAATATCTGAATTTGGCAAATTAATTTGACTAAACTTAAATTTCGAATTTGTTCTCAAATTTGTGAAACATTCATCTACAATTTGTGCTTCTGAAATAGCTTTGAAATCTATTGTACTTGTAATTTCTATTTGAGAAATCCTAGAAAGAGAATCAGCAACTACATTCTCTTTGCCAGAAATATGTCGAAAGTCTGTAGTAAACTCACTAATAAATGTTAGTTGACGGAGTTGCCTTGGAGAAGCTTTAGCTGGGTTTTACCGAAATGAATATATTAATGGCTTGTGATTTGTGAACAGCGTGAAAGAACGACCTTCAATGTAAAATCTAAAATATTTTACTGCTTGATAAGCCGCCAACAATTCACGGTCATAAGTACTATAAGTTTTTTGAGCTTGATTAGTTTCTTAGAGAAGAAACCTAAGGGTTGCCAGTCATCATTTATGCGTGGTTGGAGTGCTGCACCAATGGCAATATCTGAAGCATCGACAAAAATTGCTAAAGGAGCATCCATGTTAGGAAAAGCTAATACTGCTGCTTCGAACAATTGTTGTTTTGAAAAATTAAAAGATTCAATAGCTTCTGGAGCCCAGTTAATTTTTCTCTTGTCTGACTTTTTAGCTCCTATTAGATAACTGTTAAGTAATGCATAATGTTGAGCTGCATTGGGCAAGAAACGACGATAAAAACCTAAAAATCGTCTAAGTTCTAAAATAGTCTCAGGTAATTTGAATTGAAGAATATCTTGACACTTATCTGGAGCTGGACGAATGCCTTCAGACGAAATGAAATGACCAAGAACTTTTATGTCAGTCTGTTAAAAATTTACATTTGTTAATGTTAATTATAAGACCATGTTCTTGTAATCTTTCCAAAATAATTTCCAAATGAGCTAAATGCTCAGAAACTGGTTTAGATGCAATCAGGAAGTCGTCAAGATATACAAAACAAAAATTTAGATCTTTCTATACAGAATTAATAAATCGCTGGAAAGTTTGCGCAGCATTGCATAGTCCAAAGGTTATTCGGGTAAACTCAAAGAGTCCAAACGGTGTGCATATAGCTGTTTTTGGAATATCTTTGGGTTCGACTGGAATTTGATGGTATGCCTTGGTAAGATCTGAAGTTGAAAATGTTTTGCAATCGGTCAGAAAATGAGTAATATCCTAAATATTAGGAACCGGATAACGATCTGGAACGGTTATGGCATTTAAACGTCTGTAGTCTCCAAAAGGACGCCATTCACCATTACTTTTTTTTTACCATCTGTAATGGTGAGGACCATTTGCTGTCTGAAGGACGGCAGATGCCTTGTTCCAGAAGAAAATTAAATTCTTTTTTAGCTGACTCTAATCTGTCCGGAGCTAAACGTCTAGGTTTGGACATGATTGGAGATCCAGAAGTAACAATTTTATGTTTAATATTATGTACAGGAACTTTAGTGAAATCAGATTCTAAGGTAATCGACTTGAATTTAATTAATAATTCTTTAACATTAGGATCAACATCCGATTGAACGTGAATTGATAAATTTGAATAATCTTCCTTAGAAATTGATTGATTTAAGATTGGTAACTGGGTCAATTAAAGCTTTATTAGCTACATCTACTAAAAGACCGAAATGACCAAAGAAATCTGCTCCTATAATGGGACGTGTAATGTCGGTAATTATAAAGTGCCATGAAAAATCTCTTCTAAGTCCCAAATTTAATGTCAATAACTTTCTGCCATATGTATCAATGGAAGATGCATTATCAGCAGAAAGTTTAATCCCGATGGAATTAATTTCAAATTATTTGATTTCGGAATCATGGAAATTTCCGCACCTGTAAGATCATCTCCAACTTTATCCCCCCCAAGTTGTTTCATCTCACGAAGAAGTTGAGAGGGCTGTCTATCTCCTAAAGTGAGATTCGAAATTAATTGACTTAATCTCGTATTCTCACTTGCTGAAAGTCTGGAAATTAAAGCTTCTTTTAAAGTTATGTAGGGAGTAGTGGATGAAGGATTATTCACTAGATCAGTAACTGTCCTAATGGCTTCAGGATTAAGAGCTACCAGAACACAATTGAATTTAGTTAACTCCGTCGTAATCCCAGCCAGAGCGAATCGAGCCTCCGAACGCTTAAACCATGTTTCAGGAAACTCATTCCAAAATGAAGGTAGTTTCACTGCTACAGCATTTACTGTAGAATCCCCTGAAAGACTCGCATCATGGAAATTATCTTGGGGCATAATTTAATTTATAATAGTATTCCTGCAAAAATAAATCCCTAAGGGTTCTGGGTGCGCTACGCTGGATATATCCCCCCTGTCGCAGGATATATCCTATTCTTAATCTGCGATCTAATCGTTAAAATTTTATTTAAAGTTTTAAAAATATTTAGAAATATTGAAAAATATTTGAAATATTTAAAAGATTCTGGTATATATGTATGAATTTAAAATGTGTGCAATTGTCGAATGTAATGTTGTACATAAACTCTCTTGCTTAAATTCCTCTACGTTTAGGTTTGTGATACTTCCTTGAAAATCGTTCTTGATAAAACTGCCAATCGATCTTTGCCACACAATATTATGTCAGAAATATCCACAATCTGGTCCTAATATCGATCAAACGCAAAAACTCCTCTCGACTCTCTGCTGAACATGACAAAATTTTTCTTGCTTTTGCACTTGGATATTCGCTCCTCGCTCATCGTTTTCCACTTTTGATGTCTTACGAGTTCGCTGATTGGAATTTTCTGCTGGAACTTTTCGCCGTTTTCCGCCTGTTTTCGGTTTATTCGCGGTACTAAATCAATGGCTGCCTGCTGATTTGATGATTGTTTTGCTTCGCTCTTAAGGCTCTGTCCGGATGCTATAACTAAATTCGAAATTGCTCACAACTCTAATTTGCGTTTCGCTGGCGGGCGCGCGGGCACACAACCGTAAATGTACCACCAATTGGCGAAAATTGCAAATAAAATCGTGATTTGACCTTTTCGCTTGTTTTTCTGCTCTAACGAAATAATATTTCTACCGTCGCCGACGCAATTGACACAAGAATTTTCATCTATCAAGGTGTGAGTCAATCGCACAAACCAACTCAATCGCCACGAAAAACCAGATTCGTTCACTTTCTTCGCAATTTGATCTTCCGCGACACGCGAGTCGCAGCTTTTGCGAGGGAATCTCACAATTTTTTCTAAAAGGTCTTGAATTTTTGAAGGCGCTGTGCCTTATCGGGGCCCCCAATTGTTAGTAATTGTTCGTAATTGTTAGTAATTGTTTATAAGGATAAACTTTTTCTTCCCACAATTAGAAAGATATTTTTAATGAATTGAATAATAATATTTTTTTTTTTAATTACCTCCATTCCCTACCACTCTCTCCATCACTCTTTCTTCGTCGCACAACGCTCGTGCGATCTGCATTCACATTACGTCGCTTGGTCCTTTGTGCCACCCAGACAAAGTTTAACACATCGGTATAAGGGGGCACACAATATAATGTGAACTAGTCCTTTTCGTGAACATCTAGTCCAAAAAATCATGATCAGCTCTCAGAGATAAAAAAAAATTCAATATCATACGACGCATTCAAAAAAAAACTCTGAGTAACTGTCACTTCAGTATCTCGCCGATAGGGTCAAAAAGAACGCCTTAAGATACTGGGCTCATAAAAGCAGAATTACAGGTCCACGCTTCAATCAGTACTCATTAAATGCTCCCTTAGTCTTTTCTTAAATACCAAAAGTGAGTTTGCTTCCTTAACAATTTCTGGTAGATTGTTATATATACGCAAAGCATCATTCGTTGCATCGTTCTTTAGTCGATCCGTTCTGGCAAAAGGTATTACGAATTGATTTGCATTCCTCGCATTATATGGGTTGATCTGTGATACCTTAATTAATGGCGCACGTTCCGATCCATTAGTTTTTAAATTTTTGTAGGTAAACTTCGCTTTCTCCATAATAATAATTTGACTAAAGGTTAATGATTTTGCCAATTGGTAAACCAAACTAGTTTGAGTAAGCATTGGCAGCTTCAGAATGTTTTTATACGCTTTGGTCAGCAGCCTGGATATACTGTTTAAATGTTGCTTCGCTGATTGACTCCAAATAAGTACTGCATAATGCAATTTCGCCAGGACAAACGCATTTAGAACAAGTTTCTTGATGTGCATTGGAAAATCCTCATATCTTCTTAACAATCCTATTATTGGGGCTAATTGCCTTCTTAAGCTATTTATGTGTGGTAACCAGGTCATACGATGGTCTATGATAAGACCAAGATATTTCATTTCTAGCACTCTTTGCAATTTTTCGCCGTTAATATTTAGTTCGACATCTATGTCTCCTTTGTTCTTTTGCTTAAAAACAATATATTTTGTCTTTGATGTGTTCAATACTAGTTTGTTTCCAATTAACCACTGATGGAATTTTCCTAGATCGTCGTTGATAGTGTTCTCAATGGCAGTTTTGTCTCGTACTGAATAAAGTAGAACTGTGTCATCAGCATATAATGTGTGATATCCCGTCAGCCCACATGTATTTAGATTATTTGTATATAGCAGGAACAAAGTTGGGCCCAGTATTGAACCTTGGGGAACTCCTGTTTCCGTAGGTGCATGGTCGCTCAGGACATTGTTGATTAAAGTTCTCTGCGATTTTCCCTCCAAGTAACTCTTAAACAACTGCTTAGGACTACCCTGAATACCATACGATTCAAGTTTACGAAGCAAGAGATCATGATCAACTGTATCAAATGCTTTTTTCAAATCCACAAAAATTGCGATGACATAATCACCTCTGTCAAGTCCTAGATTGATGAAACGTGTGACAGAATGTAGGGCATCCAAAGTACTCTTGTTCTTTTGAAAACCAAACTGATGTTGGCTTATGATAGAGTTTTCAACTAAGAATGATGTTAATCGATTGTTTAGTATTTTTTCAAATATCTTACTAAATCCCGTCAGCAGCGCAATCGGGCGATAGTTATTCGGGTCAAGATGATCACCACCCTTAAATATAGGAACTATTTTTGCAAGTTTTTCTTCTTCCGGAAAAGTCCCATTCCTAATATGCACGTTTATAAAATTTGCCATAATCTGGGCTATGTCCTCCTTAATTATACTAATCTCATTCATCGTGATGCTATCAATGCCTGGCGCCGTATTCTTTTTCAATTCATTGATTACATTTAAGACTTCCCTTTTATTTGTTTGATGAATGTGAAAGATGGAATTTATTGCAATATTTGTATTATTTACATTGCCTGCTGAACTGGCAACGATTTCTTTAGTGATTCTTCCACCAATTGTTGAAAAAAAATTATTCAATGAGTTCGCCGCGTCACGTGGACACGATGTGTTAGAGGGCCCATCAGGATTCAGTTGAAAGTTTTGTGATATACCCTGGGTTGAAGAGTTATCCTTTACCTCATTTATTATTTTCCATATTTCGCGGGAGTTGTCAGCCGCTGTTTCCATTCTTCTTGAGAAATATAAGAATTTAGCCTCTTTCACCAGTCGTTTCGATTCTTTTTTCGCTTGCATATACAGAAACTTGAAAGCCTGGTTCCCACTGTTCTTCCTGTAGTCCATGTATGCCTTCCTTTTTTTAATACTTGCATCAATTACTTTTTTCGTTATCCAAGTCCGTTGTCGACACCTGATTTTTTTCTCAATTGTAGAACTTTGCTTAGCAGATATGATGTTATTTTTGAGTTCAATAATACTATTTGGTTTCCGCTTTTCCAGTAACTCTCGTATGTTTGATTTAAAGAGCTCCTTGTCTAGAAATCTGAACGTTTTGTAGGTCAGCTTCTGTTTGTTCAGGGTTTGGTCTTGAATAGCAATTTTTATCACACGATGATCCAGTTCCGGCCAGTCCTCAAATATGTATGTCATGCTTTCAGCGACTTTTAAATCATTGGTTACTATATGATCCAGACAGGTATTTGACACTGGGCGAGTAATTTGGTTGTTGTTTATGATTACCGTTCCATTCGTTTCTAGCGTATCCTTATAAATCCGTGTTTCTGGTGATTCCGTTAGCACATCAATGTTTGTGTCCGCTACTGTGATCAAATTTTTTTCAGTTGAGAATAATGTATCTAGTACTGTGCAAAAATCTTGCGCATTCATTCGATTGGGGTTGTAGTACGTCCCTAATTTTATTTTTTTACCTGCATGGTGTACTTCAATTATTATAACGTTATACTTATCAGGCATCACTCTCTTGGCAATGAAATTGATTGTATTTTTTACGTAGATTGCTGTACCTCCACCTCTTCCAGGTCTGCAGGAGAATACCGCATTATATCCTTCAATATTGTAAAAACGTGCTTCTTCTGGGTAAATCCAGATTTCATTTAGAATAATCAAATCTATGTCAGGATTTTGCTGCAGGTAAATCTGAATATCACTTAGCTTATGTCTTAAGCTTCTTATATTAGCATACATAAGTGTTAAATTTGTTCCACTTGATTGATTAGAAAGATTAGCAATCATCAAAGTTGTAGTCGGTACTCCTCCTGGCGATCAATATTCTGCGTTGAAACTCCGGACACTCTACAGAGTCAGCTCTGTGAGAATGATCAGCATTGTTATTGTTACCAATACAGTTAGAGCACTTCTCAATCGTGCTTTTGCAGTCCTTTAGGTCATGCTTTCCTCCACATTTTAGACATATTTGCTCCCCTTCACATTTAGATGTTTTGTGGTTGTATTTTTGACACTTATAACACCTCGTTACGTTGAAGTCCTCCTTCACAAAATACGATCCATAATCTATATTAATGTATCTATTCGCAAGCCTCTTATACATGCTCCCGTTTACCTGGATGATGTGCAACCACCTTCCATTTCTTATTCGCCTAGCATGTACAAGTTCCATAGTATCACGCTCCTCTATATTGGGATTTAATGCCTGGATCTCATTTCTTAGTTCATTATTTGCGTATTGTTTCTCTAGTCCATTGATGACAAGTCTAGGCTGTCGCAATCTGGTCTCAGCAACATCATACTCCTCTTTCATTGCATCCATTGCTATATTAAAAAGCGAAGTAGTATTTTCATTTGTCGATGTTTTTATAATCGCCCCACCATTACGAATAGGCCTCATTAGTTGTAGAGGAATTTTACATTTTGATGGCCTGATCTTCGACTTAAAATCAATCAGTGTTTTTTCTGATGAAGAGTGATTTTTAGGCTTAATTATAATCCCTTTTTGCGATATTGTATTCGATCGATGCACTGATGGAGGAGAAGTAGAATTTTTTATAATTTCGGCATATGAGGGCTTGCTCGCAGACGTAGATTTATCTATTAATAAGGTGACATTTGAGCTCATCTCTTCGACTTGGCTTTGCAAGTTTTTCATTTGTTGGAAGAGTTGGTCTTCTTTAGATTTTATTTTTATTTTATTATATAATATCAAACAATACAATATTTGAGAACGAACTGAACGAACTGAATCAACTGGATTAACTTCATTAATTTACAATCTATATATATACAATTCCAAAAATAATATAGGTATCTAGATTTACATTATATGTTTAATATGTCAAAAGTAAAGTATTTTTATGTAAAGTATATTTTATGTATGGAATGAATATTTTTGAGTTATTTTGAATTATATATAATATAACCGCCACATGCCTCTTCGGTGGACGGTAAACGCTCGCATTCGGAATACGCTTTCTGTTTGGCAGCAGGTGTCATCGTTTGGGATTCGCGCAAACAACGGACGATTGCATTATCTACCACAGAAGTTGAGTATATGACGTTGGGTGAGGTGACGTAAAAAGTTTTGCATCTGAGGCGTTATACATGGATAATGCTAGCCCAGAAAAGTTAGCGACGAATCCTATCCCATGCATGCGCAAAGTACACTGACATCCGTCATCGTTTCGCGCGTAATTTTACAGTGTCAAAAAGTTTAGTATTTCAGCACGTAAAGTCAGAAGTTATGCCCGCTGACATACTGAAGAGATCCCTTATCAAACCTAGACATGAGCGATACATCATGTTATTGAGACTCTAAAGGTTGTCACTCGAAGATCGAACCTTGGATCGAGGGAAAGTATTGGAATTGCCAGCTATGCGATGTGATCCAACCGCTATCTATCGGCACTGAGGCTACCATTCTTCTTTGAGCACAATCGCGATCGGGTTCTTATCTTCTTTTTCTTCTTAGCACTCCAGCCCCTTTCGGGCCTTTTCTTCCTGCAATCATTGCCTCCAACTGTCTTGGTCCATTGACCGCGTCTTCCAATTTGATGAAGACAGCTCATGGCTGCTCGGATTTCAGAATTGAGAACAGTCAGAACAGCGTTTCCTCGGTTTCTCCACTGGCCCCCGGCCTTCAGTTCTCCCAACGAATACCCTTTTCGGTATCCATTGTTCGTCCATACGATTCATGTGTCCAGCCCCCTGCAGCTTCCGCAGTCTTACAATCGTTGAGACCTCCGGATCGTCAAAAATTTCATACAGCTCATGGTTGTATCGAATTCGCCATTGGTCCCCGTCTAGCTTCGCTCCAACTATTCGCCTCAGGACCCGTCACTCGGGTTCTTATAGTCAGTGCTAATTAGAGTCTCGTATCGCGAACACGTTTCACATTTTCTCAACTTTGTAATTGTTCAATATATGTATGTATGTATGTTAGTTCTGAAAGTCGGTGTCAAATCCATTTTTCTTTTGTCTGCCCGATCTTTTATCAATATTCTCTAGCGCGTAAATTATTTCAAAAAAATCTTTATCTCCCATAGTACATCGATAGCAGTCATCACCCCGTTATTGTCTTCAAATATATCAAACCCCTGACCTGCTCCTGAAGCCGGCTAAAGAGAGAAGTCGTTGGAGGTCTGGCCTTGAGAATGGGGTATATGTTCGAGCAATTTTAAACCCGCTTCTCGGATGACAGTCGTCACGATTTTGGCTTTGTTGCGTTGTATTCGTTAAATAGCTCGCACTTTACGCAGCCCCTTTTCCTTGGTAGTTTCCTGGAATCTCCTTATTTTGTTTGACAATAAGTACCTACTAAAGTGCGTTCCTTCTGCAGTTGGTCCATCATTGCAACTCCCCGGTAAGCACGAATTTCATTTCCGTGGTTTCACAAGGTTTTGATGCCATTCAATTGGACTTGTTGCAATGAAATCTATTTGTTCTGGGGATTGTGCGAATATACATCAGGTAGTGGTTTTGAGAACTACGCAGAAAAATGTTGATTTTATTTTCTTTATTATTTCGAAAAGTAACCTTTTCGCAAAAACGCCTAATACGATAAATAATAATACAATTTTTACACGAAGTTCAAAAGCATCCCTAAAACTATACACAACTTAAGCGCTGCGAATGCGACAAAGATTTTTTTCCGTGCTGGCGAAGAGAGGTTTCCCTTGTCAAAGCCTTTCTTATCGTCTGAGGATCAAAATTATGGCTCAAGATCACGTCCACTGTTATAAACATTCAATTAGCTTGGTAGTTGTTAAGACTTGCTCTTGGATGGATTTGATGTATCCAATGCCATGGCATCTTCATGTCAATAATGGCCTATGAACTTTCTGTGAAATCAACTAAATGTCTGATTGTCATTCTTCTATGAGCTTGCACAAAGTGTGCGACTATTGCCACATTTTCTTCGGTCTGGAACGTGGATCACCGTCTTCTGTGAATTTTCTGCTCATTTCAAAAATCTGACATGCAAAATTGTACAATAAGGAACAACAAAGTCCCTCAATATTTCTAACAAATTGGCATATATCTTTGGTAGAAATTTTTTTAAGTGGGAGTACACTATAGTATTATGGCTCGGTTTTCGTTTTTCTCCATTTTTTATTTATCGTTCCAAAGTCAAAGTCAAAAGCGCTTTATTTAATAGTAATCGTTATAAATTTTAAAAGAATATAAAGCAAATTCAAAACAAAAACAATAAAAAAACATAATGGCCCAAATGGCTCTCTAAATTTATACGTTATCATTAACACATTTCATCAAAAAAAACTATAGCGAATTCAATTAATTAAGATTATTACATACTTTGAAATTCAATTGGAAAAAGGAGAAAAAAACCAACCAACACTATCCTAAAATTATTTGTAATTTAAGCACAACAGTGAAACTTTGATCCTACACCTAATAGGTTGTAACTTATTTCTAATAAAATGCAATCAAAAACTTTATCTTATACTAAAAAAATTCTATAACTATGTTCCTAACCTAAGCTTTTAATCTTATCTCTAACCATTGCCTTCTCACTCAGGCCCGAAAACGGAAACACCGCGTCACGTCGCGAACCAACCTCTAGAGCAACCTAATCAGCGCCATCTCGTGCTGTTTACATCAAACAAATTTTTTAAAGATTTTTGGCAGTACATATGACTGAAATTTGAAATTTTATCAGTACTATGTCAACGATTTATTTTAAATGTGAGACGTCGAAGACATTAGCGCGCAAATATATGTATTTCGATCCCGTTTGTATCATTTCCGCTAAATTTCATCTGAGAAATGTCATATATGACAATCTCAAAAGTAGCTGTTTATCGAAATTTAGAGCTACTGATGAAATTTAGAGCTACTGTTTCCGGTACGGGATGTGACCTCAGGCACGTTAATTGATTTCCTTATGGGCCTGAGTAAGATGGCAACGCTCTAACCCATTATAGTAAATATAACATATACCTAACCTATACCTAATTTTTAACACAAATAAACAACAACACTAAATGTAGCAATAATGAGCTGAAACTCAAAAACTAAATAACGAAAAACACGAAAACTGAAAATAAACACGAATAATTTAGACATTGTCATTCAGCCACCAATACCTGGTATAAGTTCAGAAACTTTTTCTAACATGCGCGAAACTTCTAATGAAGTTTCGAATAGCGCTGAAGTTTCACGCATAGCGCTGAAGATGGTCGGCAATACCGTCCGAAATGCATTCGTATGTGTTTTAGAATAAAAAATCGTTTTCTTACCATCAAACTCTTGGTTTTTTTATTCTAAATCAATATTTGTGGTCAATAAGGGAATTTTAATTTTTATTTCACTAAACCAATACCTGAATTGCCCCACCTCAGCTCGATCAGCTTGAACGAATCTAGCAAATGAGTATCTCCATTGGAATTGTTGGCCTCGTAAACTCAAATTCGGAGGATATTTTATCTTCTTATCGGTGGCCCGTCAATATATGTGATATATGACTGGGACGCCGTCAGAATCAAAAACATATCGATTCATTTCCAAATACACGAATGCTTCTGGAGGAATGAAGCCAGTAGCGAGGCAAGTCGCTATATACCCGTCTGTAGGGTGGAACGGCTGTGAAATCCAAGGGTTTTCACTCACAGTCACAGATCTTGCGATATGATTCCGAAGAAGTTTCAATATGAATATATCGACCCTCGTCACTTGAGCAGTTTGATAAATTCTTCTGTTCGATATATAATGTTTCCAATCCGTCTCAGGCTTTCTGTACAAACCAGTACATGCACGAAGACATTTCCTTTCCAAAACTCTTAATTTTTCCATAGTATTTGCACTCTGGTTGTACCAGATCTGACATCCATATGTCAAAACTGGTCTAACCAGGGACTTGTAACAGATAATTTTGACCTTTTGATCAATGTATTTGGAATGAAAGAGTCTTCGTAGGGCCATGACTACTTTAAGTGCCTTACTGAGCATGATTTTCACATGTTCAGTATAGTACAGATACTGATCGAGATAAACACCGAGGTATCGAACACAGGATTTATGTGGAACCCGTTCTAGACTACCCTCGCCAGCCATGATGTGGAAATCTTTCCAATTACGTTTCAGGCCTTGACTGACCCCCTGCAGCGTTGTCCGAAACAAGATTGTTTCACACTTCTGCGCATTGATTTTCATTCGCCAATGGTCAGTGTACAGCTGTACATCATTGAACATTTTTTGGAGATTTATCTGAACTATTGTAGCTTTTCGGTCTGCCGTATAGATGATCAGCAAACGCTACCAATGATCGCGTTGGCGAGACGTTAAAATCAAAGCCGTTCAATAGCTTGCGAATGAAGATTGAGAAGAGCAGAGGCGCAGTAACTGTTCCCTGCTGTAGACCATTCAAGACCTTGAACTCGCGCATTGCTGTCAGATTTCCATCAGTTACAACAAACGATTTCCCGTATAACATATTGCACATCATGGTGACAAGGTGTCTGGGGAACTTGTCCTGAAGGAGTTTAAAAACTAGTCCATCTAACCACACCGTATCGAGGGCTTTCTCCATACCAATGAGACATGCTTCAACGCATTGTCTATCATTTAGTTTCCAACAGATGTCTGAGGTTGCTTTCGTTATTGCATGTGTGGTCGAATGCCTGGTACGAAAACCAAATCGGCAATTCGGCATCAACTCATATTTCTCAATGTGGGCGTTCAAACACCTTGCTGATGTTATAGGCAGCAAGCTGATTCGGCGATAGCTTTTTGGGCATGAAGACTCTTTTCCCTTCTTCAAGATCGGAAATACCTTAGCCTTTTTTCACTAATTTGGGAAATATGAATTGCTCAACATGTTGTTGAGCAATATGCAATAATTCCTAATAGCAACCTCAGGCAAATGTCAGAGAACTACATTTGGAATACCATCAGTACCACATGATTTCTTGTTGTTTATCCTGCGAAATATGAAACACAAGTCTTCATAGCTGACAAAATAATCAATAAGGTTCAAGCTTGGTATGAGGTCAGATGTTAATGTTTCATTGAAATGAAGAATTGATTGGCCGTTCAGGCTAGATTTGAAGTCGGAAACTTTTGCTTCAACGATCTCTGAAAATATTTCATTCCCTCTCAGGGTTTGGCAGATGAACCAGTTCAAAATGTGTTCCAATCAGGGCAAGTTTATCCAATCCTTCACAAATAATCCTGCTTCCATTTCTATCCGGAGTCGTACTATCAATTTCGATACCAGCCCTATCGAGAAGATTTATCTCATCACTAGTGACTTCAAGATTCGATACCTTCACTCGAGACTTCTTGCGGAATATGTGATTCACTTCCGCGACCACGCCGTCTGGGTCCTGTGGGCTAATACCCCTCAATTTTTCCGCCCATTGATTGCTGACCTCACTCCTAAAGTATGACCGGATTAAGTTCCGGACATTCTTCAGGTGTGATTTCAACAAAGCCAACGGGGGAGGGTTATAGTCCAAAATCGTCGATAAATATTGTTGACACGTGTGAGAAGAAGGCTTTTCAATCTTTTCAACCTTGCGATGGTTGGTGTTTCATATTCTTCCATATTGTTTCGAAGTTTAATCTTGGGAACGACTTTATCAATCGTTTCCAACGTCAGCTTCTCTAACTTCGACAAATAGACGTCTATTTCATCGTTAGCTAGATTCCTGTCATTAGGAACCATTGAGCAAGAGTTGCCACCATCAGAAGAGGGACATTGCTTCTGATACTCCCGATTAAACTTCTTTTGAAACTTTCCCCAGTCTGTTTTTTTGAAGTTCAACCGATAATTTTTGTGTTGAATTGGAATGAGGAAGAAATCATCCCTTTGATGATTGATTTCCATTACGATTGCATTATGGTCGCTATCATAAGGAAGCACCTGCAGTTTGCGTTGAGGACTATTAAAGCTGAATTCAAGTCTTGCGTCAGCAATGCAGAGGTCCAAATATGAATTTGTCCTAGGGTATGTTGGGTGTTCCGACCCATATAGATTGCACCTGTATTCAATTTGGTTCTCCACCTCTTGGATTATTGGTGGCGTTCAGCCATGATGTATGCTTGGCATTCAGGTCACCAGCAAGAACATAATAATTATGCAGCCTGTTCAATTCGAGTATTTCAAACAAGGAATTGAGTTCCTCCTTGAGCTAGAGAACAGTTCCACCAGTTGCATAGGCAGAGATAACGAAGAGGTTATCCCCACCTGGCAGTGAGATTTTGATAACGGACACTTCGAGAGATTCAAAGCCTTTGAATTCGACTTTTTTAATATTTTGGAAACAATAGGGTCTTCGAACCAAAAACGTTAATTGGAGGAACTTTCTCATTTACCTTATTAATTTTCTTAGGAGAACCAGCAGACAATAAATATTGAATGAAATAATTACTACTATCAATATGACCTATGCTATCGTTGCTCTCCATCTTGATGTCCATTTCTTCGTTCATTGCAGACAGCACCGCATAATAATTGGCGCTGTCGTTCGCTCCTCCTGCGCCCAGGATATTTTCAGCATCATGGATTAATGGCTTGCTCGTATCTCGCCATTTTGTTTTATATGTTTGAGTCTTCTGTGTTGGTACTGTTTTCTCGTTGGTCTTGCTTGTTGTTGTTGTTTCCTTTTTCTCATTCTTCTTAGTTAATATCGGTTCTTCTTTGCCGGACGTATTCTGTGGCTTTACTTTTGGTTTGTTCCCACTTGATAACGTCCGGACCATATCTTCCAAACTTTGTATACGGAGTTTCAACTCGTCGTTTTGTTTCGTAACCCTTGCGTTTTCCCTGGTTACTTTTTCATAATCTTCGCTTGAAAGCGTAATACGCTTTCCATGCTCACAGTTGTCTTGTTCATTTTTCCGCTTTATGATTTTATCATTTGTAATTTTCGAAATGCCTGGCTCTGGGTCCCCCAGCGGTGGGAAGCCATCGGGCTCCTCCATCCCCCCGGTGAAAAAAACTTTTCTTCTTTTTTGAAACTTTCTCGCAGATAAAATCCAGATACTCGATAAATTGTTCGAATATTTTGACGATGTAATAAGTTTCTCTCTAAAATTAATTTCTAATTGACGTTTTTAAAAATTATTTTAATTTATAAAAATTCTTGACAGGAGCGAATTAAAAAAACATCTACACGCTACGAGTGCTAGACGTAGAATCTTTATCGTTCCGACTGCTTGCTTTGGAATGAACGTCGTTTTTAGGGATGATGTATTCATATGATTTATTGAACCGTGTCAATCAATCAATCAAAAGCGCTTTATTCAATACTAATCGTTATAAATTTTAAAAGAATATAAAGCAAATTCCAAACAATAACAATAAAAAACTTAATGGCCCAAATGGCTCTCTAAATTTGTACGTTATCATTACACATTTAAAAAAAAAAAACTATAGCATATTCAAATCAATGAAGATTATTACATATTTTTTAAATTTAATCGGAAAAAGGAGAAAAAACCACCCAACACTATTCTAAAATTATTTATAATCTTAACACTACAGTGAACTTTGATCCTACACCTAATATGTTTTAACTTAATTCTAATAAATGCTATCAAAAACGTTATCTTATACTTAAAAAAATCTATAACAATGTTCCTAACCTAAGCGTTTTACCTTATCTCTAACCTAATATAATAAACATAATATAAACCTAACCTATACCTAATTTTTAACAAAAATAAACAACAACACTAAATGTAGCAATAATGAGCTGAAACTCAAAAACTAAATAACGAAAAACACCAAAACTGAAAATATACACGAATAATTTAGACATTGTCATTCAGCCACCAATACCTAGATTGCCCCGTCTCAACTCGATCAGCCTCAACGAATCTAGCAAATGAGTACCTCCATTGGAACTGTTGGTCTCGTCTCAAATTAGGAGGATATTTTATCTTCTTATCGGTGGCCCGTCGATATATGTGATATATGACTGAGACGCCGTCAGAATCAAAAACATATCGATTCATGTCGAAATTTCGTTCCCTCTCTCAGGGTTTGGTAGATGAACCAATTCAAAATGTGTTCCAATCAGGGCAAGTTTATCCAATCCTTCACAAATAATCCTGCTTCCATTTCTATCCGGAGTCGTACTATCAATTTCGATACCAGCCCTATCGAGAAGATTTATCTCATCACTAGTGACTTCAAGATTCGATACCTTCACTCGAGACTTCTTGCGGAATATGCTAATCACTTTCGCAAACACGCCATCTGGGTCCTGTGGACTAATACCCCTCAATTTTTCCGCCCATTGATTGCTGACCTCACTCCTGAAGTATGACCGGATTAAGTTCCGGACATTCTTCAGATGTAATTTCAACAAAGCCAACGAGGGATGGTTATAATCCAAAATCGTCGATAAATATTGTTGACGCGTGTGAGAAGAAGGTTTTTCAATCTTTTCAACCTTGCGATGGTTGGTGTTTCATATCCTTCCATATTGTTTCGAAGTTTAATCTTGGGAACTACTTTCTCAATCGTTTCCAACGTCAGCTTCTCTAACTTCGACAAATAGACGTCTATTTCATCGTTAGTTAGATTCCTGTCATTCGGAACCATTGAGCAAGAGTTGCCACCATCAGAAGGGGGACATTGCTTCTGGTACTCGCGATTAAACTTCTTTTGAAACTTTCCCCAGTCTGTTTTTTTGAAGTTCAACCGATGATTTTCGTGTTGAACTGGAATGAGGAAGAAATCATCCCTGTGATGATTGATTTCCATTACGATTGCGTTATGGTCGCTATCATAAGGAAGCACCTGCAGTTTCCGTTGAGGACTATTAAAGTTGAATTCGAGTCTTGCGTCAGCAATGCAAAGGTCAAAATATGAATTTGTCCTAGGGTATGTTGGGAACTCCGACCCATAAAGATTGCACCTGTATTCAATTTGGTTCTCCATGATTTCAGGAATACACCTCTTGGATTATTGGTGGCGTTCAGCCATGATGTATGCTTGGCGTTCAGGTCACCAGCAAGAATATAATAGTTATGCAGCCTGTTCAATTCGAGTATTTCGAACAAGGAATTGAGTTCCTCCTTGAGCTTGAGAACAGTTCCACCAGTTGCATAGGCAGAGATAACGAAGAGGTTATCCCCACCTGGCAGTGAGATTTTGATAACGGACACTTCAAGAGATTCAAAGCTTTTGAATTCGACTTTTTCAATATTTTGGAAACAATAGGGTCTTCGTACCAATATCCCGGTGCCATCTCCCCCCTCACCTATTACCCTATCGTTTCTTACGAATTCAAAATCCTTGAATGTCATGGAGTGCCATGAATTGAGGTGGGTTTCGGTTAGAATCAGGATGTCAGGCTTTTGTCTGGCAATGAATTCAAGGAGATAATCACGCCGATGTATAGTAACAATGGAGTTGACGTTGATCGAGATGAGACGAATCCTATCCGTGGGAATGTGGCTGGATGACAACTTATTTTGAGGCATTTGAAAGTCCTAAACGCTGAAAAACAATGTTAATTTTCGAATCTTGTTTATCGATTCGCTCTGATAAGGAATTTAGTTGCTGATAAATTTTAAGAAGCAGCTCATTATTGCCACTTACATTATTTACACTATTTTCCGCATTTTCTGCTAGTCCTCTAGCGGCTTGTGCAAATGATACTCCGGGCTTGACGAAGTTCGGAGCTAAGACACTGCGGTGTATTTGTGTTTGCTTTGGGGCAGATTTCAATCTTGCATCCTGATATCGGGAGCATCCTCGATATGATGCCGGGTGACCAAAAACACCGCAGTTCACACAATATAACTTCTCTTTTGGCTCCGTCTGAGACAATTTGCACTCACCGGGAGCATGCACGTCTTTGCATTTAACGCATCGGTAATGCATGGCGCAGTTGGCAGCCGAATGCCCAAATCGTTGGCAGCGATAGCACTGGTTGATTTCTCGTTTCTGGAGGCGTTCCCACCTCACCACTCGAAAATTTAAATACGTGATTTGCTGAAGAGCGCTTGGACTGCTCTTATTTGTTATTTGTAACAAATAAAGTGGTAAGTTTTTTTTTTTCTACCGTCGACCTTCTTGTCGCGAATGTTTTCACTGAGATAAACTCGATTTGTGGTGCTGTTTCCTTGAGAACCTGAAGAAGATCGACGGTATCTTCTCCGCAGTCCAAGCCCTTCAGCAAGAACGTCTGGTTCTTCTCGCTTTTGGGGGTATAAGTGAAGTGCGGAACCTCCCCAGAATTCAAAGCATCTTTCGCTGATTTGAAATCAACTAGTGATTTCGTTCTAATTGACAGCTTCTCAGAATTTATTCGTTTGATTTCGAAATTTGTCAACTTGTTTTCGGCTGCCAACAGCCGAACCATGTCTTTTCCGCTTTGACCGAAGACATTAATTGGCGGAACTTTCTCGGTATTCTTGGCTACTTTTTGAGGAGGACCAGCAGAACTACGGGCTGGTTTCTTCTCCCTATTTCTACTTTCATTATTTTTATTTTTTAAATATAAGATAAAATTATCGTCTTTATTACCTTCGTCTACCTCCATGTCCTTTTGGAGTCCATCCAGCGCCGCAAAGTAGTTCTGGCTTTCGTTGGTGCCACCAGCACTTAATACCTCTTCAGTTATTATTGGAGTTGCAGCTTTCTTCTGTTTTTCGATTTTTCGTATCGGACCACTCTCTTGAACTTTTTTTGCCGTCTTGAACATTTCTTCGTATGTTTGAATTCTTGCTTTCAACTCATCGATTTCACTTCGAAGGCGGCACACTTCCTGTCTATCCTCGAGCACTTGTGTTTTGCGACCGGCATCTGCGGTATCCTGGGTGCTCGTGTGTCTCCGCTTGTTGACACTTGCCAATTTCACACCGTCACTCTCCCCGGGGCCCCCCAACGGAGGGAAGCCGTCGGGCTCCTCCATACAGCAGTCCCGAGTTGTCTTTGGTTTGTTGCTTTTCTTGATTTATTGGTATGGTTGGTCGATGCCTTCGACGATTAATTCTTCCCCAATAAAATCAAAACTTGCTTTTGACTGACTCGTACAAAATTAATTCAATTATTTGAAACTAACTTTTGTGAAAAATTAATTAATTTTTAAAATTAATGACAGGAGCGATTAAAAACACGTCTACACGCAACGAGTGCTAGACGTAGATCCTTTTGAACCGTGTCTAATAGGGATGTAAGCAATCTAGCAAAATTGTTGCAAATTTTTAATACCCTTAAAAAAATATCCAAGAATCATTACTTTTCGGCCACCCATAGTATTGTCTATATATGTACTTTTTCTTTACCAAAGTATCATACCATATCATCAAATTAATAGTTGTTTTCATCCTTCACCTACATCTGTTGCTAATTTTTAGCGATGTGTTTTCTAGAATGGATACCAACTTCTCGTAGCCAAACTGATTTTTGTCACATACCTATTTGACATGTGACATAAAAAAGTTTATTCGACCAAGTATTGATATACTATACTCTTTCTCATAAATTTTAATTGGAAATCTATTTTCGGGGATTTTTTAAATTTAAAACCACAAAATAGTAGTTTTAGTAAAAATGCTAATTTTATTTTAGAAATAATAATTAGTAATATACTTCAAAAGCATATGTTAGCCACTGTTTTTTATTTGTCATTTGACTGCTATCACCACATTTGAAAACTCACTGTCTTATGCTACCTATTTCATGGAATGAAACTATGCTACAATAAAAGTCCCTACTATATATATAATCAAACGCGTTTTCTTTGGATTATTACAATAAAAATGCTTATAACGTCTTACTAAAATTAGAAGCAGTAATCTTTTTTCAAATTATACAGTTTTCTCTTTAAGCATCCTTGAGTCAAAAATTAAGTTAAATATGTAAATTACTCGTATTTCAAAAATGCATTTACAATCGAAATAAGTTTTGTTTCATTTGGTGTAATCAATTTCCAAGTCATTGCGCGAATCATCGCGATTTATAACTGGGATTTTATTATTAAGGCTTATTACGGCGGTAGTAAACATTTCATTCTTTAAATTAACAAAGTCAGCTATAATTACATTTACACGCTTGACATTATTGTTTTCATTTTCATCATCGTCCTCCCAAGGACCAGGCACTTGTTCGTTAATCCAGTCACTTAAATTTTTTATAACTTCTTTTGCTGTGTATTCGAGTGTTCGGAATGGTCTAAAATATAAGAGAATATACATTGTTAAGCATAATTTAATTATTCATTTATATGAATGCAGTCGGAAACTTCAAAAATTCAAAATTTAGTTGGTATGGTTGACAATATGCATTAATTCATCCTTACTTTCTTTAAGGTTAGAGCATTTACAAAAATTAATTAATCATAAAGAAACTACTTAGGTGTTAGATCAAACTTGAGTTTTCAACCTCTGACTGACCTTGATGATTGTTTTGTATCTTTTGTTCAACGGAAAATAAAATACTTAAAATCTCTAGTCAAACTATTACGGGCACCAAAATTGCTGTACTTTCTAAACGATTTAACGCCCAAAGCTAAAAAGGTTCTATCCCTATAGTAAAGCCAATATGGGAAAAGAAAAGTAATCTTCTTTTAAAGTTTCCAAGCTGACGTCTACACTCTGTTTTTTAGTAAATTACCTTATTCCAATATATTTTGCATCGGGAGTGAGAATACACTGCGAAACCCAACCATTTTCAAAAGATCTGTACTGTAGTGAATCGTCCAAAAACCGTCGCAATATTTTCAAGCTTGAGGTTTGTGGCCAAGGCGTTGGCCAAACACTTCCATCCCAATAGTCGGGCGCCATAAAAGGACCTCTATATATAACCACCACCTGTTTTCCTCGTTTGTATGCCTGCATAAGGGTTAACTCGGCAAGGTCGCCATCTCGAGGTCCATAAAGCTTATAGCCAAACACGTTTTTTAATAAGCGATATAAAAAGTAATGGTCTCTGTGTCCAATATCATAGAAATGTTGGAAGTCCAAAATGACTACTTCCCCGGGATTATTATTAAGAAATACAGCAATTTCATCCATCGCTTCTCCTACCGGCCCCGAGTATAATCCATGCACAAAGTAGTAAAGATTTTTGTTTACATTAGCGACTTTTCTTGGTGATAACACTTTTTCTAGTTTGCTGATACGTAAATCAAAAAACCTAGTGCATAAGGAATGAGCAATTTTAGCCTTTTGACGTTTACTAATTTATTTTCATACCGTATTCCATGATTTAACTGAGCTGTGACACTATACTTTTGTGTTTTTGCCCATCTAAAAATAAACCATGGCATACACCTATAGAGTCTACGAATTGCGTGATCAGCATCTGGAGCCAATTTAGAATTCCATCTTATGTCATAAGTCATTGAGTTGTGAGATCCTAAAGAGATTTTTTAGAAAAAGGGTTATGTGTAGTAATCGTTTTTTACCTGGTATAGCCAAATGAATAATTGCAACATTTCTACGAATATCGTCACGCAGCAAAGTCATCCATTGTTGCAAGTTAATAGGGTCATCGGTTACTTTGTGAGAGCTTTGGAAAATGATTGTTATTCAAAGCATTGACGAAATTCTTTAATACTTACTTTTTGCCAAACGCTTGGCCCATTTTCGGAAATTTCGTATGCAATCATTTACGATCAAATGCTTTCTCGCTAGCCATTGGGTTTAGAAACTAACAATTTTAAAACAAGAATCTGAAAGATAAAATTCATATTAATATGTTGTTATTATAGAAGTTCCGCTTCAAAAGTGAAGAAGTTATCCTGTTAACAGTTACTTGTATCAGAAAAATGGATTTGGTAACTTAGAAGCTTTTACAAGATCTCACAAAGTATTTATGGGACTAAAGAAAATTCTTCAATCTTATATATAAAAGTTGATATTTGTGTGTAACCAAACGCTAAACATCGAGAACCAGTCAGCCAGTTCAGCTGAAATTCACACCGAATGTGTTTCCTATGGAGCCGATTTTTAAAAAATGTAATATGTAGCATAGTTTAAAGAAAATTTGATTGGTGGCACCTAAGAAAATTAAAATGCTACGTTTCGGTGCCCCCAAAAATAAATTTCAATCATCAATCAATTTTTTAGTTTGTTTTTTTTTTTTGTTTATTAAGATAACTAGAAGATATAAGACATTGTTTCATATAAAACAATAGTAGTAACAGTAATTAGGTAGTCATAAAACCCAACAATAAAAGTAGTAAAAGTAATTAAGTAAGAATAAAATATTACTACTATTATTGTTATATTTTACTATTAATTATTGTTACCTATATTTTGTGCGCCGGAAAACGATGGCCCAGTAAAACAAGAAAAAAGTGGCAACAAAGATTAGTTGTATAAACTATTTGACGAACCGTCTGTATCTGCCTGCGTAAAGTTACGCAAATTGCAATGGGCGGGCCATGTAGAAAGAATGGAAGAAAACCGACTACCCAAAAGAACATTAAAGGGTAGAGTACAAGGTAGACGTCCAGCAGGAACACCGAGGACTCGATGGAAAGACACGATAAATGCTGACAGCAGATCCTTGTGTAATAACTTGCGGCTTGGTCTCGGAAAGGGACCTGGCATTCGGCACCATGGCAGCCCCAGTCGGAAGTTGAAATGTGTCTGAATGACAGATCTTTGTCGGGGATCCGCCGTCAGACTACTCGAGACTTGAACGCGACCCAGCCGCGTTTGGATAAACGTGAACGAGCGCCCAGAAGTATCCTCTTTGCCACGGACCGTACTTGATTGTTGCGAATTGTTCGCTTGGTGACCAAAAAGAAGCTACACTTCCAAGAATTTCGAGTGTTCATTAAATATTTACTGTCGATTACATAAGTGCATTATGCTCTATTTCAACGCGTTTAGTACAATAATCAATGACCAGTCGCCGCAGCTGACGGGTGAAAATTCCTCGGAGCTTTCGAGAGCTGGGGAAATGAGGTTAGGGCTTCGGCAATAGCCTGCGTAAATATTCAAATTCGTAAATATTCAAAGGAATTCGGTAGTTAGTGTCAATATTTACAGATGCAATAATAGTAAGACAGGTATCCAAGACTGCTTTGAATCTAGAGTGTCCGTTTGTATACGATCAATATGATAAGGCGCTTAGCAAGCAAAGTTCATTGGCGGGATATAAATATAAACATTCAGGACAGGGTCGCTACCAATGTGAAGAATGTTCAAAAGCCCTCAAACACAAACGTCACTTAACCGACCATAAACGTTTGCATAGCGGCGAAATACCATTCCCATCTACAGCATATCTTAACGTGTGTCAGATTCCGGATCATACAGTCAACACTTAGACCACAGGTACACATATTGTAAGCCATATAGAGAGTAGGTAGGTGGATCTGCCCTGCTGTAACACTACGGATATCGAAGATTCTCTAGTCTCGAATCGGAAATGATGTGGTAGGCATATCAATTATTTTAATTATAAGCTCTTCATAATGAGGAATATGCGTTGGCGTATGCAATGAAAACAAGTTGAGCAGGAGAGTGCTCTTGCTAGAAGGGTTTTGTGAAACAATCAGTGAATCAAACAATATGTTCTGCGTATCAAAACTTCCATATATTGAGTTCGAAAAATTATATCCTGGTTATTATGCATTAAAATTCGCTGCCATTTTATTTCAAGTGTTTTGAACCCGTCGCTTGATTAATCAGGATATCACAAACCATTTTTAAAATTTTTATTAAAATTGCTACATATTTGTAGTGTCTAGGTCCACTGCAAACGTGTATATCCCTAGTATCACGTGTTAATGTTGTTGTAAATGTTAAATATTCAATCGGCTGTAACTTATCTATTTATCGTTCGATTATTGTGAAGTTTTCAGAACACATACAACTGCTATCAAAAAACTTAAATTATAGCGTTTGGAAAATTTAAGGATCCCATTTTGATTTTATAGGCAAAAATGCAAAATTTATAACATTTACTTTTATTAACAAAGTGGATAAAATGTTGTCTTCTGAGGTATTTGTTACCCTTGCGTTCTTAATTTAATCTTCGTAACTTTTCAGATTTTTCGGGTCAAATGTGTCCAATTTTCATACATTTCCACCGCACCCCTCGAAGCAAAATTTGTGAGTTTAAGGCCTGTTTTGAAATGTCGTTATTAAGACCTTTCATTTGATACCCATATTGCCTACATTTGATGAAATTTTATTTTCAGAAGCCCCTCCCCTATATGGGGACACCCCCTTAAACACCATATAATTTTTTTGTGGAGTAACTTTAAAGAGGGCGCCACTTTACACCTAATTTTGTTTCTAGCTTTGTAGTTTGCGAGAAAAAGTGGTGTGACACACGGACGGACGGACAGACAGGACGTGATTTTAGTAGGTTTTTGTAAAATTATTTCACAAAACCCTGAAAAGGGGCAATAAATAAATAATCAAAAGATTCAAATATATTTAGTTGAAAGAACAAATCCACCTTACGTATGCAAGCTAAAAGAAATTAGTGTTAACGTCAATTCTCTCTCACTCTCTTACTCTCTGTAAAATCGAAAAGACATTTAGTATATTTGTTGATTATGCCAAAAACTGTACGCGGGAAAGTACAGGTTTATGATATGATTTGAACACACAAACCGATTAAGTATAATCCTAAAAGATATACTTGTATGTTTATTACAATGGAAAATAGCCACATCTAGATACTCAGAAAATAACGAAAATTCATCAAGGTCTGCACTTAAAACCGAAAAATAAACAAAAGTAATATGCGACAATCAAAAAAATGTATTTAGGCATTTGTATTCGGCCACATTATACAACTATCAAATCGGAAATCATAGCGACATCAACATAAAATTGAAATTCTCATTCCTAAAAAAAAATTCATTTTGTTTCACTCTTGTCCGTACGTTTTAAGTGCAAGATAAACGAATGGAATTATTGTAATACAAAGCAACTCATGGGTGTTTTAAAGTTTATTGATTTAAGGATAATAACATGCTTAAGTAAAATATTTGAAACTCTATAAACATTGAGTATTTTTCTATTCGAATAATCTTATTTACTCTTTATTATTTATAACTTTTCAACATGATTAAAATGAATTTCTAAGTTAATCATACTCTTTCCTTTCTAGTAGTTAATTTTTCAGGAGGAAGCGAAGAAGGGAGGTAACCCGTTTTAAACGGGCACGTAAGACCTGCTACCGAAATTCCGCTCCGAACTAGCTAGCCTGAAAGCAGCCGCCTCGGAGTAGACTGAGTGTCCGGACTAGTTGACCTTCTGGGTACAGTTCGTTAGCACGTACCGATACTTCACGTCTTGAAGCGATGAGACGTCAGTTTAGATTTCCTTCGAGAAATCTCGGACGAACGTACGAGAACGTTTTAAAAATCATTACACTTGATGGGGGTGATCAACTGACGAACATGATCGCAGAACCGTGATCCGAGGAAATTAATTCTGGAGGCAAAGGTCCGCCTTGGGCTGTCGCACCATAGATGGTGATATTGTTTTTATCAAACAATTTTTTTTTTCACAACTATTTATCTTAATAAACAAACTAAAAAAAATGATTAAATTTATTTTGGGCGCAGCGAAGCGAACCGGGTAAAGCTACTTTTATTACAAAATAGAATTTGCTGATATTTATAAATGACATCTATAGGAGAGGAGGTAAAAATATTACTTTCACATGTTGAACTGGCGTATTCTTTAACTCATGGTAACATACTCAGATTTGCTGTGTCTAACTGTAATGTAGTCTGCTGACATAAGAGTACAATTTTATTCCCTTGTAGAATGTAGAGGAGTTTTAAATATTTCTGTATGATTCGACAAATTGTTTGAAACCTTAGACGCAAACGTATAGGAGACGATAAGGTGCCTTTATGCGTGACAAGGCAATAAATGCATTAGAAGTCGAAATGCGACCAACTTAATTAATAAAAGTATGATTGGTGGATTTATCTTGGCGATAGAAGCATTTTGCTAAAAACTTGATAGCAATCGAGAAATTGGCAAAAAGTTATAGCCAATTGAAAGTTTAACAATTAAAACAACAATATCATGATATACAAGGAATATACAAATACCCGTTTACAAACGACTTAGACTTTACAGATATGTTTGGACTTTTTTTCAAATTTCAATAATAATATATTGATATGCTTCTGTAACTACTCCAACAAAGATATCAGCTTACAATTCATTCATTTAAGGATAAGCTACAATTCGGGCCTTCCCCTCCAGTTGTAGTCGCCTCGAATCGTCACGGTTCTGCGACCTCGTTCGTCAATTGGAAATCCCAAGCAGGGATCTGCTGTTAGCATCGATTAAATCTCCCATAGTTTCCTTGATTTCCGAACTCGACGTTTCCCTCTACCTCTCCTCTTCTACGTTCCTTTAGGGAGTCTGTGCTCTTTCATTCTCTTCACAAGACCTGCCCAATGTAATTTGCGTAGCTTTACGCATGCGGATGCAGGTGGGTCGTTATAAAGATTATACAACTCATCGTTGTAATGAAGTCTTCACTCTGCTCCACGCTTTACTGGGCCATATTTCCTCGTGAGCACTTTCCGTTCGAATATGTTCATGTTTTTTTCGGAAATATTTGTAAGAGTCCAGGTTTCACATCCATACAGGAGCACCGATTTTATTAGTGACTTGTATATGCGAATCTTATTTTTTCCTGTAAACATCTCTGGATCTTTCAAAGGAAGTACTGAGAAATAGGCTAGGTTTTTTGCGGTTACCTTTTCTATATTTCATTCTTTTCTGTGCCCTTGCTATCAAGATGCACTCTTAAGTATGGGAAGCTATCCACATTTTCCAGGTTGTAGTCTCCTAGGGCCAGGTTTTATCGTGCGGGCATGTCTTTCATTGTTTGGGTCATGAATTTAGTTTTAGTTTCATTGACCAGTAGGCCGATTTTTTTCGCTTGTGACTCCAGCCGTATAAACGCTTCCTTCGCATTTAGAATTGATTTGGACACAACGTTAACGTGGTCAGCATACGCTACTAATTGCGTGGACTTGTAGAGTAGCGTACCCGTGGTGTCTACTTGCGTTTTTCTCACAGGTTCCAGAGCAATATTGAACAACATTGGAGCAAGCACATTCCCTTTTTTAGGTCTGAATTCATTGACAAGCTTTTAGTGAAATCTCTGCTCTCTCTCAGCTTCAAATTAGTGCTAACAAAAAATTGGTAAATTAAAATACATGATAATTACATTTTAATTTCTCTAATTCAATTGAAGGAGTCTATGAACGAGCCAAGATTTGAAACTCTTAGATCATTCTTTGATTAACTTATTTGTTTACAAAATTATTCTGGCAGGAGAACTGTTCTGATACTTCCAACTTATTTATCCTATAAAATAATGTTCTAACTAGACTTACGCGTCAAGAAATCTAATTAAGTTAGACAGCCGATAATTCCTTCAAGCTATGCTTATCATCGGGGTTGTGAAGCTTCACAAAAAGGTGTTGGAACTCGTTGTATCAACACATCGTTGATAGATAATAGGTTGCACTCTCGATCATGAATCTTGCCATAGTGGCACAGATTCATTGTTAGCATCGGATGAAATAGCCGATTTAAATTTTCTTGTTACCTTCTGGTCATATATAAATTTAAACTCTTCCCTGGTGAATAAACAATACTAAGCAATAATGACATTATAAGATTTATTGAGACGAGGCAGATATTTGCGAAATTAATTTATTTTCATTTGTTTGAAGCAACATGCTTAGGATTTTTGTTCCTCAGGATTTCTTGCGAATTAAAAACACGCATCATCAGCGAAAGGCAATTAGCCCCACAACTAGCTCGCAAGAAAATAAATAGCATCAATTCACATATGAGTAAGAAGTGTCAAGAAAAGTGTAGGATGAGCGAATATTCGGAGTCAACAAGAAGATCGTTTTCAACGGAGGAAACCGTGTCCGACAGCACTATTTGATTAAGTTTATCTATAAGAACTAACGCGCTAAAAAAGAGTATGTAATGTGACGCCTGCGCCCAGGAATCGAAGTGATTCCGATCCCGAACCCTTGTAACCTGCCAGATGGATATGTCCTCGAAGTGCCAGCGGACTTCATCTGTTGTGCGGATATCGTTGTGCAGAAAATATTTTTTTTTTCTGTCCAAATATTTATATCCGTGGATATAAATATTCGAAATATAGAATTAATCCAACCCCGGCACATTTCGAGACATACACATCTGGAAATGCCCCTCCACCGTGGCCATCGAGAAAACTATGCCACTGGCGACATCTGAAGAAGCACATTTCCGCCATATGAAGTGCCATTCCACGCACATATGTTTTGTCCGAGGTGACAACCGGAAATTTCGACAGCACATGGAGGCGCTAAACGTCATCATAAAGTTCTTCGTGATAATATCGAAGGTATTACAAAACCAGCTATACGTCGTTTGGCGCGACGTGGTGGAGTGAAACGTATTCCCTGTTAATCTATGAAGAAACGCGTGGTGTGCTTAAAGTGTTTTTGGGAAAACGTTATTCGTGAGGCAGTGACATTCACCGGAGCAGAAAAATTAGGAAAGAGGTTAGTTTAGTTAATAACTAAATAGAAAAGGTTATTACATAAGTCAGTAGCTAGATTGCAATTGCGCTTGAAAACAAATTTTAGTGAGCGAGTGCTTCAGAGACTAATCAATTTCAGATAGCCGCTTCCGAGAAGACATTGGCAGCCGACTAAATTTACCACCGAATTAGACCTCGGATTATGTCCGGCGGAGCGAATGCAGTTTGCAACAACGAGTATCTGACGAATGAACACTTGTCCGGATTCAATAAATACAAGTGTCGACTCATTGTCGCGCAAATGTCTAATACCCGATGTGAAGCATTTCATTGGATGACACCTATTTATGTAATCAGTATTTTATTTGGTATGTACGTTCCAATTTTAGAGCGTTTGATACTGTACATGTTGGGTATCACAACTACCGTAGCCCATTGTCATTACGGTATGAGAGTCGTTCAACAAATGTGCGTACATTTTAATAGAATTTGCTTTAAAGTGACTCGGCCAGAATCACCGACGAAAAAGTAGAAAGATAGTGACAAACGTTTTCCCTAATTGATTAAGTCTAAAGTTGAATTTAAATTAACGCAGCTGAAGCTATAAAGTTAATCTCAGGCTTCAATTATATTAACTACTATATATTCTTGTCTACCTTTAGAATACCTTAATACGCATGTCATTTTAAACGATTCTTAAGTATGCGACTATTTGGAACCATGTCAATTTAGTTGCTAAGAGATTCATTTTGGCTGACCAAATTTTGTTTGCAAAAGATTTGTAAATATATATTGTAAAGTAAACAGTGGCGAATCAAGTCAAACGAACATCACAATTAGGAACAAGGATAAGAAAGGATCAGTATCTAATGAAAACTAGTCTAATTTACACGAATTTAATTTTATTACATAAACGACAAGATTTGACGATTGCATAGCTGAATAGTGAACGTGTCTAGTTTCCAAATAAATTATTGTATTTGGTAGTAACGTGGAAACAATCACCTGTCGATCTATGATAATACTCTCGAATACGTTGAAATGTATATCGTGCAGAGATACTTCTGGTAAGAAGAATAACGGGAAGTTCCTTTACCGTCATGACGTTGTTAGGAACCTAGAAAATAGATAAAAATATATTATTTGTCAGCATAAATAAACAAATTGATTCGGATACTAACGTTTTGAGGCAGGCATTTCATTGATCAGCCCAGTCGTGCATTAGAATAAACGGTGATGGTCGGTTAATATTACAGTGAAGATATTTTTAGCCTTCAAGGCATACTCGTACATTTTGGTGTTGCGCTCCCAAATACTTAACAAATTCGCAAATAGATTATACTTCGGCAGTGATCTTCCAAATTTCAATATGACCTCTTGCTGAAAATATCGTTTATGAAATAATTGTTGGATAGCTCATGCATGCATTAACAATATTACATTTTTGCTCTGCATTTTGTTAAGATGTTAGCATCAATTTGAACTACTTTCACTGTTCTCTTTTATTGATAACACCTCATTAACATTTATTGAACATTTTACCATACTGACAAATAATTTGCTTCATCACGGTAGTACAAAAATATGTAACTTAATTGATTTTAAATGAATCCTACAGCAAATCGCAAATACTTTTGTCCTCTGATATGTAGTTTGTATGTTATATTCCTTCGCCTTGCCAAGGAATCGGGACTTGAATATGTAAAACAGACAATGAGTTCGGGATGTATGGGTTAGAAATCGTTGTTTTTATATAATTTAATCGTTAATAGAGTACCCACATGATTAGAAGTTCGATATTTCAGTTGGAGCTTAACTTGGCTTTGTTTGAACGGGTTTCGTCTCTAAAAATCCTCGGTGAATGTAAGCGTGTGTACGTATAAGATTAATAGATTTTTACTGCGCGCTATTTGCTACCTTTAGGATTTATCTAAATTGTGCGTTGCCACTTGCTCGATATTTATTTGACTGTTTGTATCGGTTGAAGACAGTTTTCATTGATAACTAAGTTAACAGTTGACATTTGCCCCCAAGATTGTTTATCCCAATTGTACGCTGGTCATCCGATTGAATTTTGGATATTAAATAATTTGTAAAAATTCTACTTTCTGGCATATCTTTTTGAAACTTGCGCCTGTTAATCTGCGTTTTCAGCGCAAATAGATAATTTAAATTTTGAAGACAATAGTTTTTAAATGCTTTTATGACTTAAAGCAATTTTCAATGTAATGATGTAAACTGTTTAGTTTAATAGAAAGCATAAAATAATAGGAAAATCAAAAAAAAAAAAAAAAAAAAAAACAAAAAAAATACTTTGCAGATCAGCATCAGGATAGATAAAAATAGTAATATTAATGGAGGGATTGTATAGATTTTTTTTTGAACTAAATAAAAGTACCATGAATTGCTAATATAACTAACGACTTTCCTTTTCGGTAACTCGTTCTATTTCAGGGGGAACGGAGAGTGTATGGTAGGTATGCCGTCGCGAGGTTAGGGTTTCGACAAATCCGCTGAAGTCGGTTTCGCGTCGCGCGCGGTACGCGGTACCTTTGTTTGTTTCGTCATTTCCTTAGAGTAGCTTCCTTCGATTTAATTTCGAGTAGCCTATTTTTCGGTACCGCGTCGGTGAATCGGTAACGCGCCTATGGGATTTTGTAGCGTTTTTTTTTGATTTGAGATCTGTGGATAGATCGCATCCAGAACTAACGTAATGTAGGATTCTCGTTCTGGATGAGTAATTGTTGACGCGTTTAGAAAACGGGCAATTTCAGGTGACTGAAATATTGTAATTGACCGTAATCCATTCGGAGACCCGCGACCGAAATCCTCTCCGAACTAGCTGGCCGACAAGCAGTCACCGCGTGAATGGATTACGGTGCACGGATTGGTTGACCTGTTGGTACCATCCGTTGGCACTACTCAGACTTAACGTCTAGAACCGATGAGAGGTCGGTTCCGCGTTCGAGCTGAAGGTAGAAAATCATTACAAATGGCGCCCAACGTGGGGCCCAAACAACATCCTAATGGGGAAAGAACTTCGCGTCTTCTGACGAGTTGGTCCTTTACGGAGGATGTAAGGTACTTTGGTACTCGAGTCCCACTATCAGGAGCAGTGGAATTGTGTGATACACATTAGAGGTCGCTTCACGTGAGTTGTAGCTTCCGCTCTCCTTTGTTTGATTTTGCTTTCGCGACAGAATCCTTCCGATGTGTTGTCCCAGGTTAACACCTGTAAGGACCTTCTATTTTCTTGATGGAACTGCCAGTCTGATGGGTTTACCTATCAGCATGGACTCTCAAGAAAATAGAAGGCTACCTTGCCTTTATGTCGCGGAAGGATTCTAACTATTTCTTATGCGTGTTAGACGAGTGGTATCGGTTCAACGTTCGATGGCGTATGCTGGAGTTGCGAAGCCCGGAATGCTTCCACGCGTCGGGAATTTTGACCGCGTACAAAGTCGTTACGGTAGCTCTACCACTTGTCTCGTCGAGTCACTTTAACGTAGTTTAGAGACGTTTTTTTTTTGTAATGTATGAGGGTTAGGGGATATAATTTCGTAAATCGACCGAAAGCACCCTTTCTTCGGCAGATTACCACGCACTCTCTTTTCCCGTTGAAGGAGTCGACCACTGAAAAGGAAAGTGTATCAAATAATTTTTTTTTCTCCTATCATTATATTAATAGCTCGCCACTATCGGCCACTCAATTAACATTAAATTTTTTTTTTCCACTTATATAATAGGAATAAGTATATTTTATATATATTTTTTTTTCTTCTTCTCTCGTTTCATACTAGCAACCACCCATAATAAACCCACACAAAATGGCAACGAAGCGGACGCCCGATAAGCGGTGGACCCGGTCCAAAACGGTCCAACCCGCGAACTGTGGAATCTGTTTCGAGGACGTAGTGGAGGGTGTACACAGCGTGCGATTGGATTGTGGACATTTATTCCATCGTGCCTGTGTACAACAGCTCCTCCTCACGTCAGAACTGTGTCCCTTATGCCGGCGACCCATAGATCGGTCTGCCCTAGACGTCCCCATCGGAACGCCCCTACCAACGCGCGGAGCAGTGGCGAAAGGAGCTCCAGAAGCCGAACCGTCACAACCACTCTTAGACCTGCAAGGAGCAGTAGGCGGTGAAGTTCCGGCTGCGAGTGTCGTGTCCGAGGTGACAACCATGCCTTCCGCCCACTCCATTGACACCCTCGTGGCGTTGATGAGGGATATGTCGGAGAGGATTGGCAACCTGGAGGGAAAGATCCAGAATCTCCCGTTGAGCCAACCACCCAGCCGCGTGAGAACTCCGCTTGGCTGGGAGCCAAATCCCAGTGTGGCGATGCCCCACTCCCGACAATCCGAGCAATGGGTCCCACCTCCAAGGAACTCGGGAATGGATCCCAGAGCTCCCGAATACAGACCGCGACACAGTACCGGACCTCCGTTGTTACCTCCAGCCCCCGAGGCAGTTCAGTACAACAGGTCAGTAGAGGAGGTGATTCCCCCCGGGAACGCATTGGCACCTTTCCGAGACCCGACGCCTCGTATCATGGAGAGTTGGCGCCTGAACTTTACAGGGTTCAACGATATGATATCGGCGGACCGGTTCCTTTTCCGGATTCAGGCGTTGGTGTCCAGCACCCTGGGAGGGGATTCCTCGGCCTTCCTCCGGCATGCACATCTTTTGTTCAGCGGCGACGCTGCCGACTGGTACTGGAGCTTTAAAGAGTCAACGCCACGTCCCACTTGGCACTCTTTCAGTGCAGCCTTCCGCAATCGATTTGAGGATGGCTTCACTGAGAGAGAGCTAAGAGAGCAAATAAAGAAACGGAAACAAGGCGCTCACGAACCGTTCGACCAGTACTACACCAGTATAGTGAGATTGAGCACTCGCCTGCGAAATACCATGCCCGAGGACGAATTAGTAGAAATTATCAGAGAGAACATGCGCTGGGATCTCCAGAACAGCCTGCTACATTTTCCCATCAACACCATACAGGGATTGCGCCTCCATGCGCGTAGACAAGAACACTTGGATGAGCGACGAGGTACCTTCCGCCCACAACCTCGCATAACGGGACCAAATCCCCGAAATCATCACACCGCGGAGTTGATGGCAGCAGACCACCTGCTTGCTGATCCAGTACCAGTACCGAGGAGCGGAGCACCACCGGAGCTTGAGGACCCAGCATTGATTGATCGACCCTCCCTTGAAGCACTTACAAGCCCGACGGTCTGTTGGAACTGCCGACAACCGGGACATCGGTTCTATGCATGTCCAGCGGAGCCGACGCTTTTCTGCTACCGCTGCGGGAAGGCCGACACATACGCACCTGACTGTGCAAATTGCAAAGGGCGAAAAAACTTGCCACCGAGTGCCGCGACCACCCGTCGGCACTCCTAGACCCCGGACGAACCAATCCAGACCCCATCACCAGCTATGACCCAGCTCCCAACATGACTCCAACTCTGCTGACTCGCACCGCTAAACACAGTTCTCCCGAAGTTCCACAACCGACGCCGTCCTTCGCCGAGGCCAATGCGCAGGGAAATGATAGCGAGACGAAGGCTCCTTGGCATGTAAAACCTTTTCATGTCAGGTTGCGGAATTATTTGGCTACTCGACAGCGCATCTTCCATGAGGAATTGGCCACAACTGTCCCACCGCGAAGCAAGCGAGCCACGCGTCGGATGCGGAGCTTCTGGAGAAAAGTCAGGCAGTCGAGAAAAAGGTTGAAGGACATATACTTAGACGAATTATTGAGGGATGATGTTCGGCCATATGCGTCAGTACACCTCCTGCAAAAGCGAGTATCAGGCTTAGTCGATACGGGAGCCAGTGTGAATTGCATATCTGCCGAGTTTGCAGGGGAGGTACTGGCAAAGCACGCGGACCAAATCCGTCATTTCACCTCCTGGTTAAGCACGGCGGACGGAACTCGTCACTCTGTAGTGGGAAAAATTATGACGGATGTCACCTTTAAAGGGGTAACTAAACCTATGGAATTTTTCATCATACCTCAGTTAACCCAGAATCTTTATTTAGGAGTGGATTTCGTTCGAAAATTTAACTTGGCCCCGGCACTATTTTCCAGTTCGACCCTGGAGTCCGTCACCACCGTTCCTGACCAATCTCAACCCACTAACTTAGTACGGCATACACTGGATGTAACTCAGCGACTGCGTCTCGACTCGGCTATATCGGCTTTTCCCTCGCACGAGAAGGAAGGTCTCGGGCGGACTGCCCTGGTGTTCCACACTATAGATGTGGGGGATGCTAAACCCATAAAACAGAGACATTTCGCCATATCTCCGGCGAAGGAAAAATCGTTATATGCCGAAGTGGATCGAATGCTAGCATTAGGCGTAATCGAAGAATCACAGAGCGCGTGGGCTTCCCCAGTCACCTTAGTGGTCAAGCCGAACAAGGTCCGGTTATGCTTAGATGCCAGACGCTTGAACGCCGTCACAGTCAAGGACGCATATCCTCTACCGTTGATCGAAGGCATTTTGAGTCGATTGCCTAAAGCCCATTTCATCACGAGCTTAGACCTCAAGGACGCCTTCTGGCAAATTCCTTTAGACCCCGGTTCAAAGGAGAAAACAGCCTTCACAGTCCCAGGCCGGCCCTTATATCAATTCGTGACCATGCCATTCGGATTGTGTAATGCCCCCCAAACAATGACGCGCCTTATGGACAAGGTGATACCACCTCATTTGCGGCACCAAGTTTTCGTTTACTTGGACGATCTGTTGCTTATAACCGAGACCTTTGACGAACACATCGACCTGCTTCAGGAGGTGGCTCTACACATCCGGAGGGCAAGATTAACCATCAACATAAGGAAGAGCCAGTTCGTGATGACGGAGGTGAAGTATTTAGGTCACATCATTGGGCATGGGCATATCAAGACCGATCCGGAAAAGACTCAAGCGATTGACGTTTTTCCACTACCCAAGACCACCAAACAGTTACGCCGATTCTTAGGGTTATGCGGATGGTACCAGCGTTTTGTACGTGACTATGCCACCATTACCACTCCTTTGACCGACATGCTGCGTAAGGGACGTAAATTCGTCTGGGAAGAGCCCAGCTTGCGAGCCTTTGAAGAGCTAAAGAAGAGTCTGACTACGGCCCCCGTACTGCACAGCCCGGACTTTGACAAACCGTTCTCAATCCATTGTGACGCGAGTCAACATGGGGTGGGAGCAGTCTTAGTCCAGGTTGCACAAGACGGCGAGGAGAGACCTATAGCCTTCATGTCTCACAAGTTGAACCCAGCCCAGCGAAATTACACGGTCTCCGAGCAAGAATGTCTAGCCGCGGTGTTGGCAGTGAAACGCTTCCGAGCCTATGTGGAGGGACACACCTTTGAAATCGTTACGGATCACGCTTCTCTGAAATGGCTAATGAGCCAGACTGATCTCAACGGCAGATTGGCCAGGTGGGCACTGAAACTACAGGCCTTTGACTTCACAATTCGCCACCGAAAAGGAAGCCAGCATGTAGTCCCCGACACCCTATCCAGAATGTTCGCCCCTGAAGGAGCCGAGTTGGTCCAAGAGGACGACAGCCCCCAATTGATCGATTTGGACCATCCTGCCTTCAAGTCAGCCAGCTACACCCAACTGATTCACACTATCCAGAATCAACTGTCCCAGCTTCCTGAACTGCGGTTGACGGATGGATTCATTTACAAACGGATGGGACACGCATCCGGAGACCCCATACAAGAAGAAGAACAGTGGAAGTTGTGGGTGCCCGAAGAATTAACCACTGATCTTATCAGACGGGCTCATGACCACCCATCAAGTGCGCACGGCGGATACGGTCGTACACTTAGGCGGTTGAAAACCTGTTTCTTTTGGCCTAAGATGGCACAACAGATAAAAGCGTACGTAGCCTCTTGTGAGCTATGCAAGTGCACTAAAGCGCCCAACACCATTCTTCGGCCACCCATGGGTAAGGTTGAGGTCCCTGAACGCGTGTTCCAGCGCTTGTACATTGATCTTATCGGTCCTTACCCTCGATCTGCTTCTGGTCACACGGGAGCTGTCGTGGTCCTGGACCAGCTCTCCAAATTCCCTATCATAGAGCCACTACGTAACATGCACACTGGACCAATAACCAGCTTTTTGGAGAACCGAGTCTTTCACATGTTTGGAGTTCCGGAGAAACTTGTCTCCGACAATGGGGTCCAGTTCACCTCCAGCAAGTTCCGAGACCTAATGTCCAAATACGGCATCATCCACCAACGAACTGCCGTCTATTCACCACAAGCCAACGCATCCGAACGACTGAATCGTACGCTCATAGCGGCCATTCGCGCCTATGTCCACCCGAATCAGAGGGACTGGGATCGCAAATTGTCCGCCATCACTAGTGCACTGCGCTCGTCGTACCACGCCACGACCGGCATTTCGCCGTATTTTGCAGTGTTCGGCCAGTATATGATCTGTCATGGGAGCGCTTACCGGCTATTGCGGCAGCTGAAATCGCTAGAGGACCCAATCGTGGTTCTAGAACCGCACGAAAAGCTCCAACTTCTGCGAGATCAACTGCGGGAGAAGATTGAAGAAAGTAGACGGATGGGAGAGGAGCGGTACAACTTGCGATCTCATCCTTCTGGCTTTAAGGCCGGCGACGAAATATATCGTCGAAACTTCCGACAGAGCGATGCCACCCGCCATTACAGTGCCAAACTAGACAAGAAATTCGTGAAGTGTCGAGTCATACAAGTCATAAGCCCCACCCGGTACCTCATCGCGGACATGACTGGTAAGACCCTGGGAATTTACCACGCAAAAGACCTTAGACGATGAAGTGCAACTAATTCCCACGAGAAACCTTGGCTTATCCCAAATCTCTGCCTAGACGAAGGCCTCCGAATAACACCTGACTTCCTACTATATAGTCACTGCCGAGTCTTCACGAACAGGGTTGTAGCCTATCCTTCGAAACGGATCTTCGACCCGCCACGTCCCTAACCAAGACCTGTTACCAAGGAGACGGGATCGTAATTACTTCGATTTTGGGGGGGGGAATGTGTAATGTGACGCCTGCGCCCAGGAATCGAAGTGATTCCGATCCCGAACCCTTGTAACCTGCCAGATGGATATGTCCTCGAAGTGCCAGCGGACTTCATCTGTTGTGCGGATATCGTTGTGCAGAAAATATTTTTTTTTTCTGTCCAAATATTTATATCCGTGGATATAAATATTCGAAATATAGAATTAATCCAACCCCGGCACATTTCGAGACATACACATCTGGAAATGCCCCTCCACCGTGGCCATCGAGAAAACTATGCCACTGGCGACATCTGAAGAAGCACATTTCCGCCATATGAAGTGCCATTCCACGCACATATGTTTTGTCCGAGGTGACAACCGGAAATTTCGACAGCACATGGAGGCGCTAAACGTCATCATAAAGTTCTTCGTGATAATATCGAAGGTATTACAAAACCAGCTATACGTCGTTTGGCGCGACGTGGTGGAGTGAAACGTATTCCCTGTTAATCTATGAAGAAACGCGTGGTGTGCTTAAAGTGTTTTTGGGAAAACGTTATTCGTGAGGCAGTGACATTCACCGGAGCAGAAAAATTAGGAAAGAGGTTAGTTTAGTTAATAACTAAATAGAAAAGGTTATTACATAAGTCAGTAGCTAGATTGCAATTGCGCTTGAAAACAAATTTTAGTGAGCGAGTGCTTCAGAGACTAATCAATTTCAGATAGCCGCTTCCGAGAAGACATTGGCAGCCGACTAAATTTACCACCGAATTAGACCTCGGATTATGTCCGGCGGAGCGAATGCAGTTTGCAACAACGAGTATCTGACGAATGAACACTTGTCCGGATTCAATAAATACAAGTGTCGACTCATTGTCGCGCAAATGTCTAATACCCGATGTGAAGCATTTCATTGGATGACACCTATTTATGTAATCAGTATTTTATTTGGTATGTACGTTCCAATTTTAGAGCGTTTGATACTGTACATGTTGGGTATCACAACTACCGTAGCCCATTGTCATTACGGTATGAGAGTCGTTCAACAAATGTGCGTACATTTTAATAGAATTTGCTTTAAAGTGACTCGGCCAGAATCACCGACGAAAAAGTAGAAAGATAGTGACAAACGTTTTCCCTAATTGATTAAGTCTAAAGTTGAATTTAAATTAACGCAGCTGAAGCTATAAAGTTAATCTCAGGCTTCAATTATATTAACTACTATATATTCTTGTCTACCTTTAGAATACCTTAATACGCATGTCATTTTAAACGATTCTTAAGTATGCGACTATTTGGAACCATGTCAATTTAGTTGCTAAGAGATTCATTTTGGCTGACCAAATTTTGTTTGCAAAAGATTTGTAAATATATATTGTAAAGTAAACAGTGGCGAATCAAGTCAAACGAACATCACAATTAGGAACAAGGATAAGAAAGGATCAGTATCTAATGAAAACTAGTCTAATTTAACCGAATTTAATTTTATTACATAAACGACAAGATTTGACGATTGCATAGCTGAATAGTGAACGTGTCTAGTTTCCAAATAAATTATTGTATTTGGTAGTAACGTGGAAACAATCACCTGTCGATCTATGATAATACTCTCGAATACGTTGAAATGTATATCGTGCAGAGATACTTCTGGTAAGAAGAATAACGGGAAGTTCCTTTACCGTCATGACGTTGTTAGGAACCTAGAAAATAGATAAAAATATATTATTTGTCAGCATAAATAAACAAATTGATTCGGATACTAACGTTTTGAGGCAGGCATTTCATTGATCAGCCCAGTCGTGCATTAGAATAAACGGTGATGGTCGGTTAATATTACAGTGAAGATATTTTTAGCCTTCAAGGCATACTCGTACATTTTGGTGTTGCGCTCCCAAATACTTAACAAATTCGCAAATAGATTATACTTCGGCAGTGATCTTCCAAATTTCAATATGACCTCTTGCTGAAAATATCGTTTATGAAATAATTGTTGGATAGCTCATGCATGCATTAACAATATTACATTTTTGCTCTGCATTTTGTTAAGATGTTAGCATCAATTTGAACTACTTTCACTGTTCTCTTTTATTGATAACACCTCATTAACATTTATTGAACATTTTACCATACTGACAAATAATTTGCTTCATCACGGTAGTACAAAAATATGTAACTTAATTGATTTTAAATGAATCCTACAGCAAATCGCAAATACTTTTGTCCTCTGATATGTAGTTTGTATGTTATATTCCTTCGCCTTGCCAAGGAATCGGGACTTGAATATGTAAAACAGACAATGAGTTCGGGATGTATGGGTTAGAAATCGTTGTTTTTATATAATTTAATCGTTAATAGAGTACCCACATGATTAGAAGTTCGATATTTCAGTTGGAGCTTAACTTGGCTTTGTTTGAACGGGTTTCGTCTCTAAAAATCCTCGGTGAATGTAAGCGTGTGTACGTATAAGATTAATAGATTTTTACTGCGCGCTATTTGCTACCTTTAGGATTTATCTAAATTGTGCGTTGCCACTTGCTCGATATTTATTTGACTGTTTGTATCGGTTGAAGACAGTTTTCATTGATAACTAAGTTAACAGTTGACATTTGCCCCCAAGATTGTTTATCCCAATTGTACGCTGGTCATCCGATTGAATTTTGGATATTAAATAATTTGTAAAAATTCTACTTTCTGGCATATCTTTTTGAAACTTGCGCCTGTTAATCTGCGTTTTCAGCGCAAATAGATAATTTAAATTTTGAAGACAATAGTTTTTAAATGCTTTTATGACTTAAAGCAATTTTCAATGTAATGATGTAAACTGTTTAGTTTAATAGAAAGCATAAAATAATAGGAAAATCAAAAAAAAAAAAAAAAAAAAAAACAAAAAAAATACTTTGCAGATCAGCATCAGGATAGATAAAAATAGTAATATTAATGGAGGGATTGTATAGATTTTTTTTTGAACTAAATAAAAGTACCATGAATTGCTAATATAACTAACGACTTTCCTTTTCAGTAACTCGTTCTATTTCAGGGGGAACGGAGAGTGTATGGTAGGTATGCCGTCGCGAGGTTAGGGTTTCGACAAATCCGCTGAAGTCGGTTTCGCGTCGCGCGCGGTACGCGGTACCTTTGTTTGTTTCGTCATTTCCTTAGAGTAGCTTCCTTCGATTTAATTTCGAGTAGCCTATTTTTCGGTACCGCGTCGGTGAATCGGTAACGCGCCTATGGGATTTTGTAGCGTTTTTTTTTGATTTGAGATCTGTGGATAGATCGCATCCAGAACTAACGTAATGTAGGATTCTCGTTCTGGATGAGTAATTGTTGACGCGTTTAGAAAACGGGCAATTTCAGGTGACTGAAATATTGTAATTGACCGTAATCCATTCGGAGACCCGCGACCGAAATCCTCTCCGAACTAGCTGGCCGACAAGCAGTCACCGCGTGAATGGATTACGGTGCACGGATTGGTTGACCTGTTGGTACCATCCGTTGGCACTACTCAGACTTAACGTCTAGAACCGATGAGAGGTCGGTTCCGCGTTCGAGCTGAAGGTAGAAAATCATTACAAGTATTTCAACTAAGCGTTTTCGTTACTTAGATTTCAGTATCGACTTTAAGTTTTTTTAAGTACCGGTATTGAACCCAATATTCCAGTACCGCAAATACCCATTCTAGTATCAGTTTTCGTAACCATGAGCTGTTTTTTTCAATACTAATATTAGCGCCAATTCTTTGAACATGAGTCCGTTTTTCAGTACTGGCATTAGTATCGGTTTTTTTTTTAACCACGAGCCGGTTTTTCAAGAACCAGTACTGAAAAAACCCAGTTTTATTCAGCACCAGTACTGGTTTTGGTTTTTCAGTACCGATTTTTCCGACCGTAAGTCGGGTTTTTGGTACCGGTTCTCGAATATCGATACTCATAAGAACCGGCAGAGTAAAAGCCGGTAAAAATACTGTGTGCCGGTATTAAGAAGAGGTCTTCTTTCAATGCTATATATGATGAAGATTACAAGGTTTGAGGCGATTTTCAAGCAAAATAAGGATAAAAGGAATACTAGCTCTTTCGGCAGCGCATGCTTGAAAAGCGCAGGAAATGACGACTTCAAATGCAACTCAATCAAGCCATTAATTTTTTGTACGCTTCGATACAGTTGAAATTAGTGATGTAATGCGATTAAAAACTTGCTGTTGATTGTCTACTTAGCCCCTAAGGTCAAGCAAACGTACAGGTGAGTAAAATGCAGACTATCACACGTTCCAAACTGCTATGGAAAGCCCGTGGAAAACAAACATAAATGCGTTAACTGTGTTTCTGATAGCAACACTGTAAATTATAGAAATTGCTCCCCCTTCAAGGAGTATAGGAACAGAATAGCTATATTGTAGTAATCTAGGAGCTATGGCTCTAAAAGCAGCGCTGACACAGGCACACAGCACGAACTCAATTTAACAAGGATTCAGTCGATTGAGTCACCTTCCCCATCGCAACACTCGTTTTTTTTTGCATGGAAAATAGGTCCAGAAAATGTCTTTTGTACTTAACTCCCGGGAAACAAAATTCTAAAACTGTTTAATATTTTAATGTGTAGTGATTTTACTACAATATCTTTTGAATATAATTTAACAAATTGCGGTGTAACGCGGGATACAAATGCTTAGAACGAAACGGTTAACCTTTTAAATTATATGAACGCTAAAATCATTGTATCATTTAAACCCCCTAAAATTTGTCTAATTCTTCCGATTTTTCCCACTTAATTACGCCTAATCATTAAACGAAAATTGCTTCAATTGATAATTTAAACGAATCTACAAAAGACGATTTAGAATTTTAAAAATAACCGAAACGAGTGTGCATTATCACCATCGCGGGTTCACTCATAGATGGCACTATTAAACGAAACTTTGCGCGATTTTCCATTGCTGTGTCGTTGCTCGATGGCTCGGCCCCGCCAATTTGGCAACTTGGAAAAACCGCAGGGAGATCGCGAGTGGGAAAGTGATTTCGGGAGTCGGCAGCAGAGAAGCCATTATGGCTGAAGGTAATTGGACAGTCAAATACGACAATCAACGCTAAGTCGCGCATTTGTTCCAGACACTTTGAGCCAAAAGATTGGATAAAGGTTGGAGACAGAGTCGTTTGCTGAGCCATCCACCCCTATTTGCTGCATCCCATATATGCCCGATTTGCTGAGCACGGCGCGTGGTGATAAGACGGTGCGAATCTAAGACGTGCATGCAGGCAAGTGTGCTACAATTAGTAACACGAACGGTGAAAACATTAATATCACATGGTCGCCGGATGGCCAGACCATTGCAGTTGGCAACAAAGAAGACTTAGTGACCTTCATTGATACCAGGGCGCATAAAATTCGTGCAGAAAAGTAATGTAATTTTGAGGTTAGTGCAATAGCATGGAATAATAGAAGTGATTTATTTTTCCTTACCAGTGGCCAAGGATGTGTTCATATTCTAAGTTACCCCTCATTGGAGCTCCTTCATGTATTAAAAGCACATCCGGAATGAAGATACGTCGGGATAGGGAGTGTGTGTGCAATGCGAAATGTGGACTTTACTGTTATTTGTATGGCAACTTTTGTGAGTATTGATTTTCTTTATTGTCGCATCGTTGCGAACAAATGAAAACGTAATTAGGAACTTTGAAATTTGATGGAAATTCCGGTTGCGTTTGTAGTGCGGTCAATATTTTGTTATTATTATTCAAGCACACTGCCACAGTCACCTTACCCAAACGGCATATAAAAAGGGGTACTCTAGATATTGAAACTAGTGTTGTTCACATCGATCAACTCCCTTCTCCCCCCACAATTTTCGGTGTAATCAAAGCATTAAATAGGACAAGGACAGGAAAAATTCACTTCAGGGGCATGATTAGTGACATAGAGTGGACGGTTAAGTGTCGTTTATGGCCGAACCCGTTAACAATCAATTGCTCTCGGCAGTGACGGAGGGGCATCGTAGCAACACGACCACGGCGCCAGGTTCACAAGCTTCCAGTAGCCATTCACATTACAATAGCCACCAAAATAGTAGCAAAAACACAAAGCGGGAAAAAACTCGCGAAGTCTACGAACAAAATCGACACATAACGAAGCCAACACCGACTCCTTGTGTAACGTTGGCAACACAGCGACGTCGACAACAACGCCTGTTAGAAAATAGTACGAATACGAGTGGATCTATTAGATCGTATAAATCTCAACCACCAAATCCTGCATCCAAAAGATTTGAACGAAAACAGATATCGGACCAAGACTCGTCGCCAAGTTGTGAAGATTTATCGACACCTTCGAGTCCCAAGAGACTTCGCCAAAACCCAACCGATGATAACACTAATCGAGAACACGATAAATCTCACCAGAAGGATTCAAGTGAGAAGAAAAACAACTCGTCCAAACGTGAGTGTCTAGCTTCTAGAACACGATCACGAATATCCGTCGACTAGCAAGAACAAATCTAGCGGGAAGACGTGAAGGATTCCGGAACCTTGCGGGAGTAAGTGAACATTCCTTGGAATCAGATTCCCTGAACGAAAGTCAAATGCCAGCTTTTAGTGATTCAGTGGTGAATCCGGAGGAGGCGATAAGCATTCTATACAAGTTATACAATGTCGTATCTGTTTATTTTGCGGGACATAACAAGTTCATTAAGTTCTTGACCAATTATTAATATATTAAACTTTTAATGGCTCAAACGCAACCCTACCTAAAATTAAATTAAAATTATCATTCGAAATTAAAATATTGCACACTAGTATTTAAAACAAGGCATGTGTATTAAATCATTTTCATAAAGTGCAAACACTTCAAATGACGATTCAACATAAACTTAATCTAAGACTATTTGGAACTATAAAATAAAAATATCCGTGATGTGCGAAGAACAAATTATCGGTTTATCTGCGTGCGCGATAGTTTTAAAAATATAAGAGAGCGTGTTTACGAACTTATTGGTGAGTCGAAACAGGCAACAATTACTCCTTACATGGAATTTTCCAAAACCTTAGTGCAGGAGCAGCATTTATGTCGTGAAAATATCTCAAAACGTCGCCTGAAGTTAGATCTAGATGCGTGATGAAAAATATGATATTTATCGTTCTAAGGAGTTAGAAAAAGTTAGTCTAGAAAAGAAAAGGGATCAAGTAGCTCACGATATCAAAGGATTGCAGAAATCAAAAGCAGATACGTCGGAGTTGAATGCAAAAAAAAAAGGAAACATAACCACATTACTTTACCGTCAGGGACTCCCAACGAATAAAGGAACCGGCAATAACATCAATAATTGGAATCGCAAAGACCTGATCGACTACAGAGATCCAACCCGTTATTATCGTATGGAGGAAGCTGCACGATTTGAATTCGATACACCCATAAATTGTAACGCTAATGCTAGAAGCTGCTGTGATCGATCTAAACCGGATTGGCATCGTTGATGAGGAAGATATTAAAGCGTCAAAAGTTAATTTACTTCATTTAACAGGCGGTGGTTCAATAGCGAGTTTCCTCAGTTTTATTGCTAAACTGACCATTTTTCCGACATTCTTACCTCTTCGGTTTATTGCCCGCGGACGAGAATATATCTTAACAAGTGATTTTGTTACTAAATTTTGTATGGCATTCGCCCAAAGAACCTCTATAGTGATAAGTGAGACTTATACTAATAGCAACGAAGCTAACAAAATTGAGAATTTACAGGACACCTCCAGCCCCATCGAGCGCTCGACGGAACAAGCGGTGAGTCCTTTTAATTAATAAAAATCTATGCTCAATATTTTATATTCATTATTTATATTATTAATAATAAATTATAAAATTTTTTTTATATATATATACAAAATATGCAGATACATATATTAGATTTCGACCATAGAGTTCGGTTTCAAATTAATTGGAAGCCTAGAAATTTAGTTTACGCGTTCTCATTAGCTGAACGTGATTTAAATTAAACCTTTTTACTTTGTCTGTTGAAAAGCAACTCGGTTATTTCAAAACCTTACGAAATATTTAAGAAAACTGGATGGAATCTTAAGTTAAGAAAAAAAAAAAACTAACTTGAAAAGCATAGTATAAACATGCAACATTTGGTATTTATATGCTATAAGTAATATGAGCTCATGGTTTTGACTCGGAACAGAATACTTAACGATCTATTAAGCAATCGATTTTTGGCGGTCCTTTGCTTTAATTTATATTTTGTTTATCGCAAATTTTGAAATCTTTGCATTTTGAAGCGAATCATTTTACAGTAAGTGACAGGTTAACATTTTGAAAAACATGCGGTTTGTAAATAAAATGAGGAATTAAACGATACCCTTCGGTCTTTCCTTTCCGATCACTCTGACCGGGTATAGGACTCGGTACGGTGGCAGGCTGCCCCCTAAAACTATGAGCCAGCCACCGGGTACTTAATAATCTTTCTGTTTCAGGTGACTTCATGGGTTGAGTGGCCCAAGCAAAGTGCCTTTTTATGGCATAGAGTTCTGCAATTCAATTGTATAATTCTATAACATAATTTGGTCACCGGGGTACTCCCCTTCTGATGGGAAAGTTCATATAATTCAAGTTGTATGAATTATATGAACACTCAGAAGAGGAATACCTGGCCACTTCAACAAGTTAACATTGGATTTATTCCGGTGTCCACAATCGGGAGAATTGTGCGCAAATTTTAGCAAAACGGGTCTGTAAGAAATGTGAAATCACACATACTCGCTCAGTTCGTTCTGCGGAAAACATTGCTGTTGTTCGCGATAGTATGGCAAAAGAGCCGTCAACCTCGACTCGTCGTCGCGCTCAACAACTGAACATCACTGATGCGAATTTTGAATAAAGAGTTGAATTTACACGCTTACAAGGTTTAATTGACTCAAGACCTGAAGCGTACTAACCATTTCAAGCGTCGGCAATACGCCGAATGGTTGGTTGAACAAACAGAAGGGAATGGTGGCTTTACAAAGAAAATCATCTTCAGCGACGAGGCACACTTTCACCTCAGCGGATCCGTTAACAAGCAGAACTGCCGCATTTGGGTAAATGAGAATCCACGAGTGATTGTTGAAAAGCCGAAGCATCCACAAAGAGTGACTGTTTGGTGCGGTTTATGGGCTGGCGGCGTCCTCGGGCCGTACTTCTTCGAAAATAAGGACGGCCAAGCAGTTACCGTGAATGGTGTTCGCTATTGCGAGATGATAACGGACTTCTTATGGCCAGAAATTGAGGGTATGGACCTGGACGATATGTGGTTCCAACAGGATGGTGCCACTTGCCACACAGCCAAGGAAACAATGGTTTTTTTGCGCGAGAAATTCAATGGCCGTGTTATCTCACGTTGTGGCGATGTTAATTCGCCGCCAAGATCATGTGATTTGACACCGTTGGACTTCTTTCTCTGGCGATATTTAAAAGAAAAAGTCTACGTCAATAAACCAAGAACAATTCATGAGCTAAAGGATGAGATAATTCAGCGCCTTAGCGACATTGAACCTCAATTATGTCTCAGAGTCATTGAAAATATGGACCATCGGATAGAAGTATGCCACCGTAGTTGTGGCGAGCATCTGGGCAATATTTTGCTTCACATTTCACAAGTAACATCGTGCGTTTTAGTTGGACCACCCTTTATTATAACCTACAACTAACTGTTAGAAAGTCAAACCGTCCACCAAAATGGCTCGCCAAGATATGTAGTCAAGCTGGCATCCTCGTGTACTATACATTTGAGCCGTTTCGGTGTACTAATCCAAGCGCAACCCAATCGCCAAAGCTAGAAGATAATAAAAATCATCGCACCTTGACCTGCAAATAAAAAGTATATAATTGCAAAACGTTAAGCAATTGGTTACAAATCAATGCTACTTAACATATTCCAGCATCATCAAATATCTATCGGCGCTCCCAATTTTAATCAAAACCCCACATCTTCCTCCCTAGACTTATTAATCCAAAATCCTATCTGTATTTACAAACAAGCGTTGACTTGTTTTTTAATTCCGTAGCGACCAGAAAATAATTCGGTCTAAGAATGGCTTGGGCAGAATCAAAAGCACTGGCCAGCGGGTTTGCTATATTTCCTCCATTAGTGTGGGGCTGGATAACATAAGAGCCCACAGAGGGCAAAGATTATACTTATTACTAAGAAAGGGGTTGAGAAATGTTAGTATTAAAAATTATAGGGAAGGGGAGAAGGAAGTACCTTACCCCTCTTAAGCATAAAATGATCAAGGGATAAAAATAATTCATTTGGTAAGGACCGGTGTGAATATTTCAGCCAAAGCGGCATCAGCTTACGAGACAACTAATTATAATACGATCTTATGAAGGCAAAACCAGGCTCTCATCCATAAACCTCTTCTTGGGTAAACACTCTCTGAATCTCCACCTAGTGGTATAACTTAACAAAATAAAAATAACCTCAAAGACCAATAAGTATACAGAGTATGCGTGGTGTAGTACATCAATGAATGTAGTGTGATGTGATGGCACTTTTATAAAAAGTGCTTGGACAGGAACTAATCCGTGATTTGCCAAGCGGGGAAAACAACAGGAACCTCTGAGTTTTCTTTCTCCGTGAATATGGCAGCCCGGGAGTAAAGGGGTTGGTCTTAGGACCTAAGACTTAAATCTTGATTTTAGCGACGCACACAACTCTATGATCAGATTTCTGCTGTTCTTAACGAGAATATCCCCTATATTAGCGAGACCGTTGAATTTGTTGAAAACACAAACTCATTTTTCTTGTCTTTATAAGCTTGCATTTGAGGAATTTCTGATCTAGGTCGTCAACTTTATAGCAGAGACTGCTCACATCCGAATCAACATATTTTGCTTTATACAAGTTTAGATTGTTATAGACTTTGTTAACAAGAATTCTATTTATGGATTTGGACTGCTTATAGAATGAAATCATTGTTTTTCACCCTTCAAATGGTGGGTTCTTTTCCAGATACAATCGGAGAGCCACGGTCCTTTTTCTTGGCAACGATTTCCAAGATATCTTCCTCCTCATGAAGAGTATGTACAATAGTGCCACTCTTGACACCTTTTAGAAAATTGATCGACTTCTGCCACTGCATCAATCCCTTTATGCCCAGGAATCCAATGAAAATTGAAGTTAGTGTTCGGGTTTTTCCTAATCACTTGCCAGATATCGTTAAAAACTCTTTTGTGATTTCTATTATGATCGCAGTTTAATAACATAGTACTGCTCTAGAATTAGAGAAAATGTTAATGCTGGTGGATGTAGTAACAGCTAGATCCTTGAGGGCTGCAAGTATAGCATATATAGTTCTGTGTTTAAAGCCGAGACGTATTCCTCGAAGCTGGAAAAAACATGCCTCATTTTTTGTGAGGTTAATGAAAAAACATCCACTTCAAATATATTTTCAGCACTGTCCGTAACGAAGACAAGATGTAAATTCCTCTTCAGCTCATTAACGTAACTAACTAATTAAATATACTCCCGATTAGACCATATGTTTGTTTGTTATAAACAAGATTGCTAGCCTCAAGAGTTACCTTGAAATTTGGTGGTCTAGTAGTAACATCGGATGGAACTATGTTATTAACGAAGTCCCTAAATTTGGTTTACGCAGGCTGATGTGGTTAAGTCCTCCAATTCCATCTTGGGGAAGTCATTATTAAAGCAGTTGCTCAGATCTTTTTCGGTTAACCAGCTCGGGCCTGTCTTCAGCCATAAGCTTTCTGGCCACTTCGAAAGTGTCTACCTCAGCAGTGCTGCGTGGGAGTCCAAGACATAGCTTAAGGACTTTTGCTTTCATGATATCGATATGGCCAAATAAATAGTTAGGTGCGTTTGCAAAAGTCATAATGCCATATTCGGTCTAATGAGGGTTTTGTAGAGGTTTAGAGTGATGGTAGGTTTGAACTTATTCATGGGTCTACACAACATCCTGATCAAATTTTGTTAGCACTGTTTACTGACAATAGTGTCGCTCCATTTCTTAAAGAGCCCGGCTCTGTTGATCTCTCTGCCGAGGTATTGGATATTGTTTTGCCAACCGATTTGTATTCCATAGATTTTTTAAGGCGCGTTGTGGCTGTTTGTGTCTAGAGGAAATTATGGCTTGTCCTTTTTCCGAATTTACTTTTAAACCAAGTGAGTTACACACTCTGCAGAAATTCTTAATCTTCTTTTGCAGGGATTCCATGTGTATTAATCGAGCAGTTTCACAAGTAAACTGCTCGAAAACTTTCCTATCCCCTACTTGTGATTTTATGTGGCAGATTTAGAAAAGTAATTAATTATTTTCATTCATAATCGTCATTTGTAAAATAGTTTTCTTTCTCATTATATTATTATTATTATTAAACGTATTTTTATATCAATTATCCTTGAGATTAAATTTAAATGTTTCCCTTTAATTATATTCGTTATGAGATTTAACTTTTATTGCTAATTCAAATCCTATTCATTTTTCTTTACTTCGTTCAAATTTAGTTAATTTAGTACAATCCAAATCCGCCACATAAAATTTACAGTGTATGAACACCTTACCGGTGTACTAAGTTGGGAATGAAATGAGATTGATACAAGGTGGACGATTGTCAAATATTTTGTTGGTTAGAATGGGTGAGGTTTTGCGTCCGTGAGATGTGCCGGTTGAATATCGTTTGGTTTTCCTATCGAATGAATGGTTTTGCATCGAAGCCGTGCTACGCCACCGTATTTGTTTATGTCAGCGTATGTATTCGCGAGTATAGTTGTTCGTTGAAAAGGATTTATAATTCAATCCTCGATTTCCATTCGATTCGGGAATTTAGATTTTGATCGGCTACATTGCGGGATATTATCTGCGCTTCATTCCCAACGTCTGTTGCTGCAAAATCTGCGCACTGTTCAACCGGATACATTGTCGCGGTAAATGGATGCGTGAAGGAGATTATGGCGCATTTGCATCGGAGGCGTCGTGAAAAGTCAACATAATTTACATGCGATGTTGACCACTGACTAAGGCTCTCCTTATTTACGTGATCTCCACGCATTATCATGTTCAGTGGTGAGGGCTGTCTCGATTAACCGCGAATCGCTTTGTCGAAGTTGGGGCGCGTTTTCCGACTAAGATGATGGAAATAGCGGTGGCCAGTTAACACTTGGATGAAATCGGCAAGAATCGTTAGCTGCGATAGAAGGAGTCTGCAGCAGCCACAATAGTGGGTATAACATCCAAGGACAGCCCCGTTGGAGTTCCCCGAGACCCAGCAACGTCTACATCAACAAATCATTTTTACTATCGAGCAACAGAAATACATCTTTCGGGATGACAGTCTTGGTGGAAATTTCCGCAGATATTAGATTCTGCCACGAGATAAGTAGATGCATATTCGTAGTTTGTTCGATGAACGAACGAAAATTGCTGCATGCCTGTATTTAGTATAATTTTAAATGAAATTCAAATGTATTTTTCGTTTTTCCGAACATTTATGAAGAACCCTTTACTGATTCAAGCATCGCCTTGGGTTGGAACGTCTCCCCTAGCAAACAACTCGGCATTTTCATTTCAAGTTGACTTTCGGAACACCTAACTTGCTGTGCAAGTAATATTTCGAGACGAGTTTATTGACCTCTTCTGGATTTGTCTATCGATAAAACTGATTTGAGCAATTGCGCGGTTGCTCCTCACTTTGCTACCACGGATTATAGGTGCTCGAGACTCTAGAATTACGGCTAGTGCGAACCGAGTTATAATTTACCTAGTTTTGTTGCTAAATTTTTGGTTTAGCTAATAAATGGTATATATACTGCCCTACTTAACTTCGCGTTCGGTCGAAGAAAATTTCGCAACGCGCTGGTGGAATGAAGTGTGCACGCAATAAATGTGCAAGTGATCTGCATTGCAATCAAGTCATTTGAATGCAGGATGTTAAAAAAACTGTGAGCGCGAAGTGAAGGTGTTACCGATCAAGAATATCGACTATAAATAAATAGCCTGTTAGCGGTTGAAGGATCTGGGATAAATGAAAAAAAGTAAAAGAAAGTCTCGTCACCGTTTAATTTAGACCCGCTAATGATTTTCAGTCAAATGCGATATATGATATTTAATATTTTAGTTAATACGAGTATGAATGCGCTGAATGCGACTGGGATGTAAACTACTTAATTTTCGAGAAAAATTGTTTGAATAGTTCAAATAATTGTTGATATTATTGTTTCTCATTTAAATGCTTGCTAAGATTTCAGTAACCTGATTATATTTCTCAATTAGTTTCATTTAGACAAAATTCAATAATTTCACGAAACCCTAATTGAAATCCAGAACCAATAATTGAACGAAGATTGACGTACAATTCCATTAGCCCCTTCGGTAATGAATTACTGTTCGATAGGCTTTAAATATACAAAATTCATTCGGAATTTAAAATTTGTAGTAGGCGAACGTTTCCTTTTTAGCCAAAAAGCTAGCGTAGACCCTTTTGAAATCCTATCATTTTATTTGTCTTCTAGCTTGAAATTCAGTAATAAGACGATTGTATTTAAAGAGATAAATTTTATAGATGCTGATGAAACTTATCATAATTCCGGATTATTTCTATAACAAACGTTTGTTATAATGACAAGTCCAAATCTTGGCTTTATCTTATATAAGGTATTTTGATGGCGTTCTATGTTCTATTTCTGAATAGAAAATATTACAATTATTAAAAATCTTATTGCAATTATATATACATATTAGGAACATAACTATAGGTGTTTACTTCCCCGAAGAAGAAACCCTCGTGTTAAATATATTTTATATGACATATCTTTAAGGAGAAAAGGAGATAAATATGTGAAAAATATACGAAATTGTCACTTGTTATTTATTATTTGATAATATTGCATGCGATTTATTTATTTAATAATATTGCATGCGAATTGTGAATAAATTTACGCAACTCCTAAATACACACAAATCACGATATACGAGAACATGTTAAAGTAATTTGCATTTATTCATCATTTAATTCGGATATTTTGAATTATTCGAAGTTTAAAGAATAAATAAAAACGAATTGGTAAACCTAAACCGTCGGTCTTTCACTTTCGTTTTACCCGACCGGGTATAGGACCCGCACCGATGTCAGGCTCCTCCTACATCATGGGCTAGCCATCGGGCGCGCTCCTCCGTTTTTTTTCTTGTTTAACAGGGGCTCTTGCCGGGTAGAGTGGTCTTCTGCTCGCTTTCACTACATAGAATTCAACTATCCGATCAAATTAAACCGCAGATACGCAGAAAAATGGAGAGTGCACACCCAACGTGTGCTTTGATCTAATTAATGATAAAAAAATTCTTCAAGCTAAAAAGAAATACTTCAGCACCGGCTGCTTACCTAAAATTGTGGTTCGAGTGTAAAATAGTTCACATAAAACTTTAGGTTTCAGATGGAAAGATGGGAGAGAGAAGCGTTTATGCGGACATCCGGAAAACGAATCTTTTACGAAGCGTTAAGACAACGACATTATACTGAACGTACAAAGGTATTACCCGGTTAGAGCACTCGTTTATCGAATGGTTACCGCTGCACCGATTGCGTTCAATTTTTAAATTCCGAAGCACTTTTTAATTCTAAAACCGATAAGGTGAGGAAAAAGCCGATCCAAAACCTTTTTCAATATAATTTTATTAATTTTAGTATCGAACTGACGGATGAGAAGCACTACATTTATTCGTCAATTGACCCAGATGTTGTCATTGAACACAATTGAAGAAAATAACTTCTAAAAACTAGAGAAGTGCCCTTGTCAAGAATAGAAGGGTGCTCTTTCAAAGAATAGAAGGGTGCCCTTCCAAAGAATAGAAGGGTACCCTTCTAAAGAATAGAAGGGCACCCTTCTATTCTCAAGAGGAGCACCTTTCTATTCTATAGAAGGGTAATCTTTAAATGAATAGAAGGGTATCATAAAGGATAGAAGGGTACCCTTCTAAAGAGTAGAAGGAAAAAAACAAGATGCTTCCCTAGAGAATAGAAGGATGTCTTCTATAGAATACACACCTAAAGAATAGAAGGGTGCTCCTCTAGAGAATAGAAGGGCGCCCTTTTAGAGACTAGAAGGCTGCTCTTCTAGAACCCGTCCTTGCACAATATATTACAGCAGCATCGGGGATCTGCCATTTCAAATATAATTTAATGCCTTAAATTCCACCAAAATGTTGTTGAAATAAAATTCCCATCCAGTTATTTTCTTCAATTGTGTTATATGACATCTGATCACAATTGAATAAATGTGTGGGTTATCAATTGATGAATAGATGTAGTGCTTTTCATCTGTCAGTTCGATACTAAAATTAATAAAATTATATTGCAAAAGGTTTTGAATCGGATTTTTTCTCACCTTACCGGTTTTAGAATTAAAAAGTGCTCCGGAATACAAAATTTGAACGCAATCGGTGCAGCGGCAAACATTCGATAAATGAGTGTTCCAACCGTATTACCCTTCATAATCTATCCTCGCATAGTCCAGGACTGTTCCAATACCAACTGGCGACTTACGAATGAGTCCTTTTCAGCGTCTCTAAATTTTTAGCAGCTTCCACAATTAAAACACAAATGAAACTGTAAAAACGCGTTTGGAACCCCATTGAAAACAAAAAAAAAAATGTTTAGTACGATTCTTTCATAAATTAACAGCACTCGCAACCACTATCGCCTTCTTAATACGTCGTCTTCCGATTGTCTCGATTCAATGATCGTGTCAGAGCATAAAACCGTGTCCTGCTCCTAAAAAAGGTTTTGTATTTCAATACAAAGCCCTAAAAATTGATTACACAACTAAAATTTTCCATCTATGATCGCATTAAATTTTAACTTTCTTTTGTTACTCTAATTGCTGTTACCCGTATATGCCAACAACTATTACACTGAATCCCAATGTTTTTCGATTTTTTTTTCCGCACAATTACATTCAATATTTCCAGTAAATATTGTATGAACAACCCATAAAGCGATTTGGCGATGAATGTTATTTATCTTTGTTTTCTGAAGCAGAAAGAAATTAATTGTTTATGGACCAATTGTACTTTTTTTATGCAGCCCGTGTTTATCAACAATTGCAGCCGATCTTTATTCAGGGAACACCTGTTTGTAAAGACAACCACATTCAAATTTAAAAGGTATTGCTTTTCATCACAGAATTGAATAAATCAAACCATCCAAATGTAAACGCTACGTAATTATGTATAATTCAGTACATAAAGTATTTAACCCGTAGTTCATTGCAATTAAGTTTAATTAAACGCTTACTCACTTTCTATTCCACACAAACCAATAAAAATAATAAAACACTATCACATAATCCGTTTTCTTAAAACATAATTTATACACTATATATAGCCGGATACGAGACTATTTATTGGATAATCTCAGTGAAACACGCAGAACACCGACTCATCCGCAGAGTAAAGTAAAAATAATTTTATTATTGACATTTTATTTATTACAAGTTTGACTGACAGCAGCTGACAGCTAGCATCATAGCAGAATAAAAGAACAAATCATATGTGTGGAACAAAGTTTGTGCATATGGTTTGGTAACATGATGTGCCTCGGGTAAACAGGGTGTGTGGCTTGATTTCAAATCTTGTAGCGAATCTATGGTTTATTATTTTGACGAATTGAGCCGGTCGAGGGTATGAACGTTTTCGAAAAAAACCTAAAACGGATATGTAATGCTTAAAACAATCTACTGACACAAATATGATCAAATTAATCAATAACATAAAACATCACAAGATGTTCAATCGTATAGTTCATATTAGCTGGGAGTAGTTCATATTAGCTGGCAAATAATTACTTTTACGGTTAAGATGAATAAAACAAAACATATGTTTACCTCATAGGGATCTCGCTTCTCTTAATGATCAACATTTCCATGTCTGAGTTGATTTGTCAGATGAGCGTATGCCTCTTATAAATAACCAAGAGACGGCTTCAATTCACAAACAAGTCTTTGCAAAACTGCACAAGGAGCAATCATAAATAACCCTATCGAAATTAAAAACAGATGGCTGCAATTTTTGCAGAAGCTATTGACAGCACCCCTAACCACTACTGAAGCTGTGAATATTCAAGAAGCAGAACAAGATGTTCCGGTTTCACCACAAACTGGAGACGAAGTACAAACAGCAGTACGTGCCCTCAGAAAAAATAAGGCTACTGGGATAGATGGAATGCTTGCTGAACTGTTCCAGAGTGGGGGCACTATCTCAGTAACTTTCTACATCGACTAATATGCAGAATATCGTCACAGGAGCAGTTACCAGAAGAATGGCGAAAGAGTATAATATGTCCTGTACATAAAAAAGGGGACAAATGAAGGTGTGAAATCTATAGAGGGATTGCTCTATTGTGTACGTCTTTTTATAGAAAGAAAATTAAAGCCGTATCATGAAAGTATTATAGAAGAGTATCAGAGACGCTTTTGAAGTGGATAGTTTACAATAGACCAAATATTTTCAGTAAAGCAGGTGCTCGAAAAGTGCTTGGAATATAACATCGGTCTGTACCAATTCTTTGTAGACTTCATGAAAGCATATGAGAATATCAACAAGAATGCGCTGTACAAAATAATGCTTGACTTCGGCGTCCCAATAAAATTAGTCCACATTGTCAGAGTCACGATGATAAACACAGAGCCCCAGGTCAACGGCGAACTAACGGATAGCTTCATAATGAAATCAGGTTTAAGACAAGGAGAGGGACTTACCCCAATGCTCTTTAATATTGCGCTGGAACAAATCATCCAGAAGACAACAGCTGATACCTCTGATACTGCACACTAATGTTCAAGTCCATATAAATAGTAGCTTATGCTGATGATATCAACATTACGGCATGTTCAATCTCAAATGCCAAGGACCGTTTTTGAGCCTAGAATCTGAAGCGAACCAAATTGGCCTACGTGTTAATGAAACGGAAATTAAATTCATGACTCAAACAAGGTAGAACACTCCAGTTCGACAAAAGCTGACCATAGGAGACTATAATCTTGGAAGTGTGGATAACTTTATCTACCTTAGAGCCAACCTGAATAGAAGAGGTGCCAAAAAGGACGATATTGAATGTCATATAAAGGTCGTAAATAAAGTCTTTTACTCCGTAATTCCCATTCTAAGGTGCAGAGTTGCGCACCAGCAAAATAAATTTCGTGTTTATGAATCACTAGACAAACCTGTGCTGTTATATGGAAGTGAAAAATTGAGCTTAAATAGCGAATTTCAAAAGGCAGTAGACATATTTGAGTGCGAAGTGCTCCGGGAAATTCACGACCCAATGAAACAAGGAACAGAGTGGAGTCTACGTTACAACGAGAAATTGTATGAGCTATTTGATGAACCACCTGTATATGCTAGCTTAAAATTACGCAAATCGTAATGGGCGGGCCATGTAGAAAGAATGGAAGAAAACCGGCTACCCAAAAGAACATCAACGGGTAAAGCACAAAGTAGACGTTCAGTGGGAAGACACAATAGAAGTAGAAAGCAGCAGATCCTTACTGGGAGTGACCATCTGGCAAACGAGATTGCAGAGCCGTGATGATTGGAGGAGATTAATTCTGGAGGCAAAAGCCGGGCTTGGTCAATGGTGCCATAGATTATGATGAAAACTACATTTTTGTTATAGAATGATCAATTGTATCGATCATGTATGCCAAATAATGAATGTTGATCTCTATTGTATTAATCAAGCAGTCCGCCTAGGCAAACTGCTTGAGGAGCCGTTACGGAATAATTTAAACATTCTTCCTACTCCCCCATTTCGGTTGAATAGCTTCAGTAAAGCAATTCCGCAATTATCAATGAATTTAACATGTTTTATGAGTTTGGCGCTCCCATTACCATGTATATCATATATTAATTAAACAAGATTCAATATTTCTATACAAATATCCAACTGCTTTGAAAGTATTTTCGAAAACTCTCCACAAGCATCTTTTAACTTATGGCATTCAAGAAGAGGAAACGTCCGCTGTCTCTTTTTCTGGAACAAAAGGCAGGAAGAAGTTTTTATTTGTGGTATAATTTCCAACCTACGCGAAAAAGGCTTTAGTGTAAGGGAAACTCCCACCTGGAGAAGCGCTACGCCAGCTTTGCGTACGTGGAAAAGAAGCCGAGAAAACTTATCGAGGGCAAAGTTCACGTGTTTTTCAAAAGCAGAAAGCGTATAAGTAAGTTCGATAAAATTACAATTTCAGTCCACGCGGAGCTATAGCGGTAAACTTGCTTTTAGGCATATCTCTAGCTTGTTAGAAAACGCTTAACGGAACAAGAAAATTCGTGCGGAAATCCGGGATTCACTCGATTGCATGTATAGCGCGTGTTTGCAACAATTTGGCATTCGTGATGAATATTTATCTGAACGTTATCGCATCAGACGTCACGAAAAGTTCATAAAATTTGACGCCAAACATTTTTTAACGACTCGCAACTGTGATTTTGCGACAATAAGTTTAGCACCGCCATCTTGCTGTTGGAAAAGAGATTTCTTGACAAGGACTCAATTTAACACAAACGACCTAGAAATCAGCGAATTCGCGTTCAATTCATGATTGCGAAGTGCCAGCATTAAAGTCAGCCACATCCGTCGAAATATCATAACGACGTAGCATAGACGCGTAAAATCCGAGCACACACATAGGAAAACAAAAACGCCAGTCATCTCGTGCGCGGCTTAAATGAACGAATTCAATTTGAAATTCTTCAGCTTAATTTCACAGTGACCGAGTAATTTTAGTTTGACCGCGACGAGAGACAGGATTGAAATTGTGCGTAGTCTCGCATTGGTATCTCGGGAGGATTTTCCGGTGGCAACAAGCAGGCGTCAGTGGAGTCGAGTGTCGTATTGTTCTCGGGTTTTGACAATTTTGCGTTCGCATTCGCCTTGTGGGGTAGAATTGAATACTCAGCTGCCGAGCATTATTAATCAAGAAAGTTCGTTCTGTTCGCTACTGAGTTGAAATTGTGTGTTGCTCTGAAGAAAAGTGGTCAAGTGTGGTTCATGTAAATAGCATTTATTTGCTGCAGATTTGCGGTCCTTGTCAGAACATCACTATCCTGAATCGGCACTCCTAGGCCAAAAAGTGAAAAAATCGAACCCCTTTGTTGCCCGGCACGCTTGTGGATGCCCCACACTTAGTGAGGGTCGTAAGTGTTCGGAGTAAGGACGAAATCGTCTCGCGTCCTGCGCGTGTTAATCGAGTCCAGTCAGTCACAGTTTCCACAGTACACACCTTCGGTAGGTTACCTCGGCCTCGACACCATCGAGCCAATTATTATGTTCGAAAAATTCGTGAATGCGAAATTATTTTGTAGTGGGCCCTTGTGCTGGGGAAAAAACACACCCCACAACGTCGCAATGCTAGCCTGCAAGCGCATTCACACGTCCTCAGACAAGGCCAATTCCGGCGAGCACCAAAATCTTCGCTCGATGAGGCTGTAGTCCATTGCTGCAGTCCCTTACGGACAATGAACATTTAAGGAAACACTACACTGTGTTGTTTTAATTGTTGTATTTCAGCAAATTATTTTTTTCCTGAGAGATCAGACCATAATTTGTAGTGATATCTTTTAAATTTGACTTACAGTAGTTTTCTATAAACGATTGATAACTGGGAAGTATTTTCTTAAAAGAAATTTTATAAAAAATAAATGTTTTTTTTTTTTTAAGTTTAAGAGCAGTAATGTTAGCTCTTTGCCAGATAATTATTTATTATTGGTGTAAGTGTGATTTTAGTTAAATGGACTAATTTTGTTGGTATTTTGGTATAGCAAAATAAATCAATAATGCCTGGAGCCACGCGAAGGGTTACAGAATTCCTTGAAATATACATCACATTATGAAGTATTGCTTTCTTGGTAAGCACTAATACTCTCTGCTTCTCCGATTTGAAGATTTTCACCATTTTTTACACTTTGTACTTCCCACAGGGGGGGTGCTGCTTGACAAGAATGCTCTGGGACGTTATTACTCTTCAAAAAGTGCCACCCCGACGTGCCCGAGGAAGCGCAGGTTTCTGTAAGGTTTCTCCACGGATTACGACCTGGCAATGATCTCTCAACTACGAATAGGATATTGAATTGGAACTAACGTTTTGCAATAGCGGATATGACATTTTGAACCTAGCTGCATGGCACGGTGCCACGAATGAGACACTTACGCGTGAATAGCTTCAATCTAATTATCATACTGTCTCCATTCCGGTAAAACCTTGGCAGGTCTCGGAGTACATTCAAAGTTTGCACCGTTGAGTTGCTGGTGTAGTTTGGTTGAGATGGACTCCCGATTAGCGCTATTCTAGCTCTCAGCACTTGTTCCCATAAGGACTGGTGATAATTCTTGCATGGCCTCCTTGAAACCAAAAACCTAACCATGGGTCCAATAAAGCAATTACACATACGAACGGAGATAGCGGCACCGAAGTAACCCAGCAGATATGGTATCTCTGAACTGATAAAAAACAACAACAATGACTAAGACATTAAAGACCTTACCAGACCCTAAGGATTAAAAGAACGAAGACAAATGGACGACTGAACAAAAAAACTCAGCAAGCATATATCAGCCGGATATTATCACGTTATTCGGATGCAGTAAAAAAACTGCGCACACTTCAGAGTGCCCTATATCAGAAGAGCGCGTAATGAACCACCCAGAAGTCGAAAAACAAATCATGACAGAGAAAGAAAACGTGAGGCGGCCAACGATGGCATTGCTGGCATCGCCGAAAATCTAACTGAAGCATTGTATCCAGAAAATGAAGCAGATAACTTTTCTTCAAAGACAAAGTTGAGAAAAACGATAGCCGTGTGAAAGGAACGGACTCAAGCTTGAGAAGCTCCCAGTCCACGTCGGGCATTAGAGGTGGAACTGGTTGAATGCTGAAGAAGAGTAGAAAGCCAAAAACAAGCAGAAGGCTAAAGAAGAGATGAGGGTCAAGTCTACTGAGGAAGCGCAGATAGCTTCACCACCAAACACCATCAAAAGAATGGCCTCTGGTCCAATCGAAGGAGACCGGGATACAAGGAGGAAAGAGAAGGCATTAATGAGCTTGAAACATTAGATCAGACAGTTGTAGTGAAATAGTTGGATATAAATGTCAGTAAAGGACTGCAGCGATGGCCTGCTGCCTCGGCGAGCGAGGATGTTGGTGCTCACTGAGATTGGCCTTGTCTGAGGACGCGAGAATGCGCTGGCAGGCTAGCATTGCGGTGTTGTAGGGCGGGTTCTTTTCCCCAACACAAGGACCCACTGCAAATAAAATCGCATTCACGAATTACTAGCTAAAATTCGCATCGACAGTTGTCGACGCCGAGGTACCTACTAAAAAGAAAGGTTGCTAAAGCAAACAACTAACTGGGCTTGTCGAAAACGAACGAGACTTGAGAATATCTCGTCTTTACCGGCGATACTAATAGCCCCCAAATAAGAGGGGGGCATCCAGGTGGAAGCGGTGCCCTCTCGAACTCCCCATCCGGATCAAGATCCATTGCAGACGTGACTAGATGTTTTTCATTTGAATGAAAAACTCATGCAAACATAATTCGCATGAATTTTTCCCTAACATCAACGTTTCAGATTTATGTTATAGTCTTATGTGATGGAATTACATAGTACCACAACATAAATATGAGAGCACCTGTAACGCAAAATGAAGGGGGAGGGGCCAGTCAACGTGGCGGGTCCCGTATCTGGTCTTGGTTTCAATATGAAAAGAAAGACAGAAATTTTAAATTTACTAAACCAACATTATTATTTCCATTCAATTTCATAAGAAAGCACCGCGATTAAATTTAAATTGATTTGTCATTAAAAAAAATGAATTATAAGAGAAAAAAAAATTATAATAATTTAAACTTCAATTAGAAAAAGTTAACAAGAATAATATAATGTATTGCCACGTATTTTCTTTTCTTTTAATTAAGTCTTAAAACTTTTTACGTAAACTCATTTTATTGGTGTTTTCATTTTTATTTTCGTCTTCCAATTGAAATGTTGTCGTTAAGCAAAATTTAAACGAAAATAAGATAGAGAAGAACAATAAAGAGGTTGAGAGTGTGTAAAGCATGTTGGTAGTGTGATCGATAAATGGACATGTATTGTTTGACTCAATATCTTGTCGAAAAATTAAGAATAATCAATAATAATAAAAAAACAAGTGAAAATGGCAGTAGCACTAAAATCGAATCAGACGAGTAGCTTTACATTGAAATTTAAGTTATTTCATTGTCCCTCTATTAACCTAGATACGAAAAACTATTATTTATTAATAATATAAAAACCATAGCTTTGTTTCAATCTAAATTTAATTTTCTTCTCTTCACTTCAGTCGGTAATAATTCTATAGTTGAAATTGTTGTACAGTTTATTTTTCATTTTTAAAAACTTGTAAAACTTGTGCGAATTTATTTATAGAAATCAATAAGTGTACTCACCCAATCCTCCACCAATGAGTGCTTGTGTTTGGGGTGGGTAAGGCCTGTAAACGTGTTATTTTAGTAATTTTTAAACTGAATTTCATTTTTAAATTAAAAAATTATCCGTGTTCACAATTTAAGCGAAGTAGCAGTGTTATTTTTACTGCATCACCGTAAATAAGTATATTTGCATTTATTGCAGTTATTTCTAGTATTGACAATTCTTTACTTGCACTGTACTGTTAACACCAATGCTTTCTACGAAACAATTTCTATATTGGAATGAAAACGAAGTAGCTGCGCAGCATTTCAACAAATTTCCGACGAAAGCACTAATTGTCATTTTCAAATCGTTATATGTTAAACGCATTGAGCAAATAATTATTACTAGATTCAGGGGCAAATCAAAGACGTCTTCTGACTAATGATCTCGTGGTTTTTACTTGTGAGTATGTGGCATCACACACATTTTAAAGTTCACTCTCTCGCTGGATATTTTGATACATAAATGTCTCGTAGAACAAAACATTTAAATCTTTATCATTCACTGATTCAATGCAATTGTCAATAACAACAGGTTGACCAACGATCACATCATAAGATTCCATTTTAATTCGCACTAGTGCTCCTCACTCAGCGGAAAACCAGACTAGGATTTTCTCTACTCCACCCAACACTTTGCTGGCGCGACTGCTGCTCTGATGGTTGTTGCACTTAAAACATTGCAAAAAAGCATCAGATCTTGGTGGCAACCACCCTGCCAGAAAAGCGTCCTAGAACGCCTTGACGCGACTATTGCCCACACACTTTGCACTCCTTTTCTCGTCATCATCGGGGGAAACTTGGAAGGGTAGCAGGGAAAAGCAAGAAAAAATATATTGTTACCACTTTTTCCACTTAAATGCGGACAAACTTTTTCGTTCAAACTCCACAAACTTCTTTATTCTTCTAAAAAATCTGGTACACAGCCACTCATTATCTTCTCGTGTTCACAACAAGAAATCATTCCCACTGACACCTTGACAATTCCAAATTCCATTTCAGCATTTTGTCACTTTTCTCGCAGATACATACACTGAGTGTATGAGAAATTGTATGAGGACGAAAAAAAGCGTAAATTATTGACCGTAACTGATTTTTTATCGTCCACTATTCTATGCACACCACCGTTCATCCCATTGAAGGAAGAGATTTACTTGGAAGGTGATTGATTGATTTTATTTAAATTCTAAGTTTTTTAGTAGCGGAATGAACGAACGGACAAACCCGACCGCTCCGCTTTCAGCATGAAAACAAAAAGTTACGACATTTGTAAATTATATTCGCAACATTTTCGAGTATCAATTTCACTGAGAATATTCGCCCAATGCTAGATCACTTTCTTTGAAAACAATTAAATCCTCACTTTTGACTGCCGAGGAGAGTTTTCCGTCTACAAATCACCTGTAACGCCGGCACCAAAAATCCGCCACATCCGAAACTTCTCGCGATAACCAGATGACTCTTTCTCATGTCGCATCTGTAGTTTTCTTGGCGAGTCCTCTCTTGCCGTCAACCGTTGTTCGCCTTGCAAAACAACGCAATTCATGTTGATAAATTGCGTTGCAAAGGGGTTACCGTGATCGAATTTTAATTGTAAAATTAAATATTTTTATTTTTAAACTTACAATTAAAATTAGATCATGGATAATGGTTTTTTTCGAGCAGTTTGCCTAGACGACTGCTCAACTACTCCATAGTGCTGACAAATGCAACCAATAAACCCGCTAGAAAACACCTCCAAAATGTCCTAGGAAATAAAATTCTCATAGACGCCTAACAAAAAGAAATACGTGATGCGAGGGTGAAGAGTAAAAAACCACAATTAAAACACCAGGGGCAGGCACAATGCAGATGTGTTGCGGCAGATTAGGAGACGAGTAAAGCCTGAAGACACCAAAACCGCCATTAAAACCGACCAACCCGTTCTGGCCACATACTGGTCGAATTTGGTGTAGGAGCTAATAATGAGTTCTAGGCAAAAGAGCAACTGTAGCTCCACTCGAGCCGATGAAAACGATTGAAATCGGGAACTTTGACTGCATCATGGACCTGACCAAAATAGAGGGGGCTATCATAAGGAAGCTCCCTAGCTTAAATAGGGTTAAAGCAAGACTAACGCCTGAAAATAATAGTGAACCACATATGGCCATCATCGACCTAATAAAAGGACGCCGAACAACTTCTAAGTAAGATAAAAGTAAGAAAAGAATGGGTCATCTGCAGGATGGGGTAAAGAGCAGTACCTCTTCAATGCTTTAAGTGCCTTGGTTATGGTCATACCGCACAGAGGTGCAAGGGACCCGATAGGAGTTCCCTATGCTAAAAATGTAGCGACATGGGACATAAAAAAATGTACGAGGGAGGCACAATGCATCCTTTGCAAGTATGCTGATCCAAAACTGGATTTCATGCACGTCTTAGGATCACGAAAGCGTTGAGTTTTCCAGGAAGCCCTAGCCAAGATATGTATCTTGCAAGCAAACCTACACCGCAGTACAACTGCCGAAAACCTGCTTGAGCAGCTTGCGAGAGGTATGAAAGCAGTGTTTTTGGTGCTGAGTGAGCAACACCAAGACAAAAGTTCATCATCATGGTACCCTGACGTAACTGGTATTGCCACCATCTGGGTTCGGAATGCAGCTAAGAAGAATGGTTACATGAAGCCCCTCATCGAACAGAGGATTCGAAAAATGAAAATGGAATTTAAGAAAAATAACCTAACTTCTCTTTATTCAGAGACAAAAAATCAACCGCAAAAATGGATTTCTGTCACCCAATCATCAGCTACTCGGAATTTCGATCGTCTACTAAGAAAGTTTGGATACCGTACAGCAGTAACTAGTAGGAAATACAGCTTAGAATCAAGGCTTGGATCTTCAAAAGACAAGAAACTCAAGGAGGAAAAAAGTGGCATCTATAGGATCACCTGCCCCCAATGCGACATAGTTTATATTGGACAAACCAAACGGTTGGCCAAAGTTCGGTTCCAGGAACATATAAGCGAGGTAGAGCATATTGCAAAAAATGGGAAGACGGATACAGCAAAATCAACAGTAGCGTAACATATTCTGGAAGAGTCACATTTTATTGATTGGCGAAATTTGGAGATCGTTCAGAAAGTGCGTGATTGGAGACGGTTGGATGCTTCGAAAAGTTTGTGGATAGCGAGAACCCCAATAGATAAGCGTTTGAACACGGACTCGAGCAATGCCTATAGCAATTTGATTAAAATCATTGAACGAGTTAAATATGTTAGTAGTTATTTAAATTCAATCATATGTTCTAAATATCCTTTTGCACGTCATTATCTTCCCATTAACTTAAAATGTTGTAATCCTTTTGTTATTTATCCTTCTGAGTATAAATAGCAGCCGTTCTTCATTGAGTTTTTCATACCCTTACTACTGATGAAGAAAACAACTTGTTTTCGAAATACATGTATATTTTTTTTTGTGGTAGGGAGGTGAAGGCATTTACGCCGGCCGAGTCTGGCAGTGTGGGACTCCCATGGAGGAAACACCTCCCCTGTCAATCTGAGAACCTAGCCTGGAACCGTTTGACACATTACTTCGGGCCAGGTCTCGTTTTGTTACGCCGTGGGGCGCCTTCAAGCTGGGGAGTCCCTTTCCTAGCGGAAGGGGAGAGGAGAAGAGGAAATGCCAGAAGAGCGATCCCCCAGCCCCAGCGCTTCCGGCTGCTGTGAGTCCCTTCTATATTTTATAACTGCCCGAGCATAATGTGCCACCTGGTTCCATTTGTCAACCGATTCGAGTATCACCGCGACTATATTATCCGGGGTGAGCTCTCCTGTCTCCCTGTAGAGTTCCCTTCGCAGCCTGACCCATTTTGTACACGCAAAAAATGTGTGGCAGGCATTGTCCTCCTCTCCTGGGCAAAACCGACAATCGGGAGACCGTGACTTACCGATCTTGTGCAGGTAAGACTGAAAACACCCGTGCCCGCTCAAAATCTGGGTCAGATAGAAGTCAATCTCACCATGCCTTCGATTCAGCCACGGTCTCACATCCGGGATGAGGCGCGCAGTCCACCTTCCCTTCGTGCAATTCACCCAAGACTGCTGCCAATCATTGAGCGAGCGTTGTCTCTCCTCGCGGACAACCATCTCCCTCGCATCCTCGTTTCGGCGCAGGTAAATAGCGCGGCGCTCTCTAGCAAGGAGGGCGACAGGTATCACGCCTGCAATCACTCTCACCGCCGAATCAGAGACTGTCGGATACGAAGATGCAATCCTCAGTGCTCCTCTTCTCTGTACCTATGCCAAACGTTTTCGGTATACCTCCTTACTGAGAGCGTCGCCCCATACCTCTGCTCCGTACAGTAGCACTGACCCTACAGCACTCATCATGAGGCGTCTTCTTGATGGGCTGGGTCCCCCTACGTTGGCCATAAGTCGACTCAGGGCCGATATTCCCGAAGCAGCCTTCTCAGCCGTTGCCCTGATTTGCTCAGAGAAACTCATCTTCGAGTCGATCAGAAGCCCCAGGTACTTCACCGCTGGCTTCGATTCGATTTGTATATCTCCAATACTGATCATCCTTACTCTAGGGATTCTCTTTTTTGTCAAGATGACCACTTCGGTTTTCTCCAGTGCTAAACTGAGCCTGCGAGCAGTCATCCAGTCCATCACTCGGCGCATTAGCATACCTAGCCTAAGTTGCGCTTGTTCAACGGTGCGTCCGGCGACCAGAGCCGCAACATCATCCGCATAGCCGACCAAGCGCGACTCATCTGGCATCTCAAGTCTCAGTAGCCCGTCGTAAGACACGTTCCACAGGTCCGGACCAAAGATAGATCCCTGGGCAACACCCGATGTAATTTCCATCCTTCACTGGCCCTGTGTCGTGTCGTAGAGCAGGCTTCGGTCCTTTAGGTAGTTCCTCAAAAGCCGCATTAGATATTCTGGAACTTGAAAAGAGTTTTCCAGCGTGTCCAGAATATCCACCCATCTAGCGGAGTTGAAGGCATTCCTGACGTCGAGTGTCCCCAACAGGACGATCCGTCGCTTGGTGCGACTATATGCCTCTGCCTTTTGGACCGCGTTCACCACCTCTGCAATCGCATCAATGGTAGAACGTCCTGCTCTAAAGCCGTACTGCCGAGGAGATAGGTCCCCAGCAGCACGAATTGCGTCAGTGAGTCTTCCCTTGATGAGTTTCTCTAGCACTTTCCCAGCCGTGTCTAGCATGCATAACGGGCGGTATGCAGACGGCGATTCGGGATTTCCCTTCCCCTTGCTGACCAGCACGAGCCTCGCCACCTTCCATCGTACCGGGAAAACCCCGTCCCGTAGGCAAGCGTTGAATGTGCTGAGCAGCACTTCGGCCCTTAACCAGCTCCTCCGATAGTGCCCTATACGATCTAGGAGCTCCTCTAGTTCAAGGAGCCCTTCCTTTGCTACTTTGCTAATTTTTGGGGAATCGCATGCAGCTTGTATTCTTTTCAGAACATCTCCCGCTTTTCGAAGTAGTCTTTCCTCTTCGTATCGCTGGGCCGCAATTGTATCTTGCAACCATCCTTGGGAGAGGTTTTCGCGTTCCGTTTCCGAGTGCAGTACTCCCGCCACATTTTCACCGGTGGCCGTACAATCACGCGGTGTCTGGTCACTCTTTGCTTTTAGTACCGTAATCTCCTCGTTTGCTTCTGGATTTTTCGTTGCAATGTCGGGATTTGTGACCCTTGCATTGGTCGCTTTAGTAACGATCGCAGCCGTGACAATCGAATTTTCAGTGCTCTTTATGTTATCTTCCACTGCTCGAACACCTGAAGCATCCTGCCGAGTCTCCCGCTTCTCCTTAATAGGATGCTCGGGCGTTCGCATGATTTTTTTGCTGCGCCCAAACGCCGCAGGAATCTCAGTCTGCACCAGACTGTCTGCTGTTCTCCGTTTTTCTTCTACCGTCACTGTCGTCGTGTTAGTCTTCGTTTGTTAGTACAGCTCTCGATGTACTGTTGACATCGTGGCTGCAACCCCTGGTTGCGTCGTCGTTATAATTTTTTTTTCATTTTTTGGATGTTTTTGATCTTTTGATTTTGTTTGCTCCATTTTATTGGGTCCCCCCTCGGAGCCGCTATCTCCGTTCGTGTGTGTAGTCGCCTTTTTGGTCCCATGGTTATCTTTGCAGAGCAGGGAGGCCATGCGAGGGTTGGCACAAGCCCTTATGGGGACAAGTGCTCAGAGCCAGACCAGATCTAATCGGGAGTCCGTCTCAACCGAACCTACACCACCAACCCAATGGTGCGAACTTCGAACGTACTCCGAGGCCTGCCAAGGTTTTACCGGGACGGAGACGGTATATAGTTGAATTAGAGCCGTTCACACACGAGTTTCACCTCGGCGCTACTGTGCAAAGCAACTAGGTCCAAACCATCACATCCGCCAGCCCAAAGCGTCAATTCCAGTTCGTTGTAGTCTAGATACAATCAGAGTCGTTACCCCCAGGAGGGAACCCCACGGCACCCCCCATATCCTCGGGTCCGTGGGGCCGGCACTCCCCAAAGAATGCTAGCCTCCAAGAATGTTCTTGTCGACCGGCTTTCTCCCTGCGGGAATTTCCTCGGATACGTGGGGGCGGAACTCCCCAAAGATTGCTAGCCTCCAAGAGTGCTCTTGTCGACCGGCATTCCCCCTGCGTGATTGGAGACGGTTGGATGCTTCGGAAAGTTTGTGGATAGCGAGAACCCCAATAGATAAGCGTTTGAACACGGGCTCGAGCAATGCCTATAGCAATTTGATTAAAATCATTGAACGAGTTAAATATGTAAGTAGTCATTTAAATTCAATCATATGTTCTAAATATCCTTTTGCACGTCATTATCTTCCCATTAACTTAAAATGTTGTAATCCTTTTGTTATTTATCCTTCTGAGTATAAATAGCAGCCGTTCTTCATTGAGTTTTTCATACCCTTACTACTGATGAAGAAAACAACTTGTTTTCGAAATACATGTATATGGGAAGTATTGTTATACAATAAACCAAATAGTGTTTTTGAAAAGAAATTTTTAATTTTGAATTTGTTTCATTTAATTTTGTCATCTATCTAATGTTTAAATAATCATTGGCTTTGAAATATAAGGAAGTGAAAAGTTTGCAATGTATTGCTTTCACTATTTGAAATGAAACTTTTATTAGTATGAAGATAACTAAAATCTCCTCCTTCCTTCTACTTTTTTCTTTTTAAGAATTAAATATTCCCCTAAAGCTCTTTTCTTAAAAACTTCACTATCAACATTGTGTAAAAATTTTTTTTTACACTTTTAATTACTTTGTGGACCTGTCCTTGAGTTTTATCAATCATTTGGTTGTTTTGGCATATCGTTTAAATGACTCACCCGTACTGCAGTTCACGTAAAGCGATCAACCAGGGAATCGCGCTGAGGTCTCAATTTGTCTGTCTATGACACAAATATCCTATTTTTCCCACAGATGTTCTCGCCTCCCTAACGCAGCGGAAGCCACCTGCATTTTCTTTAAAAAGAAAATTTTGTGTGGGTTGCGGTTGCGCTCGACTTGTAAGACGACAGCGGCACTCATAAGATGGAAGTTTCACTAGCAGTCTGCTCCACAATTGATTCCAGCTCCTGCAAGCTTGCTCTAACCACCCTCTATATACTGGAATGCGACGTTGGCAACAACGACATCAATTCGATTTAATTGGAATCTCAAATCCAATTACGTTTTCTTCTTGGTGTTCAACTCCAGTTTCAGCTCCGCATTCAATTTCAAAATCCAGTGGTTGACATCCCTCGTCATCTCTATTCAGCCAACGGTAAGCATAAAGCAAGCACCAAAGTCGTGGAAAAGTGTGGACAAAACGAGGATATTGCACGCAAATTCCTTCACTAATTCATCAGATGTGATGGAATAATAGGCCGCCAAGAATCGGAAATGTGTAGCACAGGTGCATTCTTCAATTTGCGATTCCTTTCTAACAACTGGTCCACAGTCCTTGCTTGGGAAAATTCGATACGAATTCTACTACATCGCCTGTGCGAGCGGGTGAAATGCGACAGTAGTGATAACGTTCACTACTCGCTAGATACAAACTTCGTCCAATCTAAAACATTTTTTTTTAGCTAAACTTTAAATGGATCATTTCACCCTTTTCACATCAATTTAATGTAAATCTATACGATCATTTTAGCTCTACATTGAAGCTTTCATTACGTCGTGCGGATATTTGATTTCGTTTTTCGGATGGCTCAGATAGTTTTTTTTAAATGATTTATGAAATTCTTTGTAGCTGCATGAATGAGTTGCATATTTTTTAATAATTTTTTCTGAAAAATTATTAGAGAAGAAAAATGTTAGAAGAAGGTGGTTTCGACGTGTGCACTCATTCTCATCAGGCCATCACTCTTAGATACACACGTCGAAACTACCTTCTTCTAACATTTTTCTTCTCTAACAGATAGACACGAAACGATATGCCAGCAAGCACAATCAAATAGTCGAAACTTTTCTTTTTATCGCTAGCTAGCGGGTCGGCAAACTCCCCGGCGTGCTTGCTCCGGTTGACTTTTTCGATCCGTCCAAATCTCTCTTTCTTTTTTCCATATGGCAACGGTACCTCGAATATAGCTGCTCGTTCAGCCGACTTCGATTGCATGCGGCAATGCAATACATAGCTGGGATGCACTAAATCAGTGTTCCCATGTGCGACATTTTAATTTACAGATTTAAAATTTTTCAAAAATTAACAGAAGTAAAGAAAAATGAAAAAGATTTTAAATAATAATAAAAGTTAAATATAATGAAAAATATAATTAAAGAGAAACATTTAAATTTAATATAATATAAAGAAAAATTATATAAAATTTACATTTAATAACAATACTAAAAAAAAATTTTATAATTAATAATTGTGAATAGAAGTAATGAATTTTTTTTTTCCAAATCTGCAATTATAATTTCGGATAAGAGTTAGGAAGGTTTTCAAGCCGTTCAACCGTTCACGCACACTTTCCCACTACAATCAATGGATGGTTGTGGACTACCCGAATTCTCAGTCGGCCCAGTTTTCAATCAAATCACGTTTTTGTTAATCGCCCGCGAATGGCTAACGGTCGCAACGAATTTAAATTCAAGACTCCCTCGCGAGCACCAAGCCGAGGGACGTTACTCTTTCTTGACGAACCCAGTCATCCACCCACTGTAGTCTGATAAGTTGCGTTAGAAAGGGACTACTGTGTCCGAATTTTAGTCGTAAAATCAAATAATTATTTTTTAAATATATAATTAAAAATCGGATCAGCATTATGATGGTTTTCGAGCAGTTTGCCTAGGCGACTGCTCGATTACTACAAAAAGTTTCCGATGTCAAATCAAGCCTGAATGGCGAATCTCTTCTTCATTTCAATGAAATATTGACCTCCGACCTCATAACGAGCGGAAATCTCCTTGATTACTTTGTCAGCTACGAAGACTTGTGTTTCATTTTTGGCAGAATAAACAACAAGAAGTCATGTTGTATTAACTGTCTTCCCCATATAGTACTCCGCCATTTGCCTAAGATTGCTATTAGATATTATTGCATATTATTCAGCAACATGTTGAACAATTCATATTTCCCAAATCAGTGTAAAAAGGCAAAAAAAATTTCAAAGGAATTTTAGTGCATCAGCAAGACGTTTGAAATCATACTGATACTGAAACAAGCATTAAATGCCCACATTGAGAAATATAAATTGTTGCGAAGTTGTCAGTTTTGTTTTCATGCCAGGCATTCAACCATACATGCGATAACGAAAGTAACATCGGACACATATTGGAAACTAATCAATAGAGAATGTGTTGGAGCATGTCCTACTGATATGGGGAAAGCCTTCGATATGGTTAAGTTAGATGGACTTATATTTAAGCTACTCCAGAACAACTTCCCCAGAAACCTTGCCACCATTATGTGTAATATTTGGTACGGAAAATCGTTTCTTGTAGCTGATGGAAATCTGACGATGACGCGTGATTTTAAGGTTTCAAATGGTCTACAGCAAGGAACAGTTACTGTACCTCTGCTCTTCTCCATATTCATGCGCAACCTATTAAACCTTCAGAAAATGTACAACGATATACAAGCCTACTCGGAAAAATGGCGAATGTGCAAAAATGCGAAACAATTTTCTTTCTAATAACACTGCGGTTGGCCAGACAAGTCCTGAAACGTGATTGGAAAGATTACCACATTACAGTTGGTAAGGCTAACTTCAAACGGGTTCCACATAAATCCTATGTTCGACACCTCGGTGTTTATCTCCTTCAGTATCTGAACTATAATGGACGTGTCAAAATTATTCTCAATAAAGCGCATAAAGTAATCATGCTACTTCGTAGACTCCCTCATTCCAGATACATTGATCAAAAGGTCAAAGTTAGCTGTTATAAAGCTCTGGTTAGAGCTGTTTTGATATATGGATGTCCAGATCAGAGTGCTTGTAATGATTTTCTACCTTTTTGGTTCGAACGCGGAACCGACCTCTCATCGGTTCTAGACGTTAAGTCTGAGTAGTGCCAACGGATGGTACCAACAGGTCAACCAATCCGTGCACCGTAACCCATTCACGCGGTGGCTGCTTGTCGGCCAGCTAGTTCGGAGAGGATTTCGGTCGCGGGTCTCCGAATGGGTTACGCTCAATTACAATATTTTCAGCCACCTGAACATGCCCGTTTTCAAAACGCGTTATCAAAACAAAACCATACGGAGAAGAAACCTACTTTACGTTACTCCGTATTTCTTCATTCATCCAGTTAAAACATAAAAATCTAAATTCCGTTTCGCGTTCCCGAATTATACCGACGCGGTACCGAAAAGCATACTACTCTAACTCAACCCGACGAAGACTACTCTAATGAAATGACGAAACAATCAAAGGTACCGCGTACCGCGCGCGACGCGAAACCGACCTCAGCGGATTTGTCGAAACCCTACCCTCGCGACGGCATACCTACCCTACACTCTCTCTTCCCACTGAAAAAGAAGAACCGCTGAAAAGGAAAGTCGTGGTTAAGTTTTAGCAATTCATGTTGTTTTTTATTCTAACACATTCATTAAAAATAATCAAAGGGAGTTTTAGCACATCAAACACGAAATATTATTTCTTCGTCTAAATATTAATAAGGAAAGATAAATTCCAAAAACTAACATTAATTTTAATTCGGGATGCAATATTACGAATACTCTACTATTCAACTTATCGTTCCATACTGATTACGTTTCAACTAATAGTTTAAAGTTAATTTTATTCACATCCATCCGAAATTACTGTTTTTTTTTTGCTTTTACTTTTGTAGGCGATGAATATTTATATTTTGGTTACATGTATGCATTACAAATTTCATCTCGGACAAGATTGAGCGTACAGTTTGTTTATTTTTGTTGAAATGTGAGCTTTCCAGAAGCTTTTAACAACCTTAGTTGCATGGTATTGAATTTTTAATTTTCATTACTCTTCAATACTGTTGAAGGGTTCACGATTCATACTCAAAAGTCTCACATTGCATTACAATACAAAGTCTTATGTTTCCAGCTTAATCTGGTTGTTATCTCCTACTTACATTAGAAATATACAGAATATAATATGTTGGTTAACACTAATTAACATGTGGGAATGAGTATTTACAGTGAGTTGTGGATTTTTTTTTTTTCCCACAATACAATTTTTTATTTATGCTTGCAAGATTTGTCTTATATGTTGACTATTTTTATAAACTAATATTTCAATTTGAATTGATTGGAGAAAATATATATACTCTAGTCATTGTTTAAAAATCTTTTGCAAAATGTATTTGAATAACATCTAATGAAATACTTATCCATATGAAAAGAGACTTCGTGAAATCTTTACATTAAGCAAGCATAATTGTTGGTTTATTCGTTAATGACTCGAACAATTTTACAATGACGCTTCATTAAAATAAAAACGATGCATGTCAATCTAGAAATGAATACAATACAGAAATTGTATTGTTAGCTGAGTATGAACTAATTTGAATCATTCATTCGTGCGGATTTTATATTATTATACTTTTATTTATATTTTCGAGGGTTGTCGTTATCGGGTGCCTGACAAAAGTCACTTGTTCATTTAAGTTCAATGCATAATGTTTCTTTAATGCTCTCGCTATCAGTGATTTAGCAACTAACCAGGGCAAATTTAAAATCGATGGATTTTCTCCTGTACTTGTGAGAATTGCCCAATAAATATTTTATCAAGGTGATCGCCACGCATTAACCATGATATACTAAAAGCAATTTCCTGTCAAAATGCCTCCTTATTAGCCACCAGTTCAAATTTATTTACCATACTCTGAATGATGCTCACTCTGACTAGGTATTAAAATCTCTATGTTCATCGAAGCGGTGTTGAAAATGAAATTAAAGAGAACAATTCACTAGAACATTGTACTAAGCAAAAAATTGCAGCGCAACACTCTATTTCGAACCTTGGTATTAAAACCTCCTAATGATACGGTAAACTAGAAGGTAATAGCTTTAGTATGATGATTCTCTGGTTAAACTCAGTTCCCTCTATAAGTTTTAAGCTTAAAGCCCATCAGGAGTCACTGGAGATATATTCTTCCCTACCGGTGACATTCGTTCGCACAAGTGGTGAGAGTTCTTCCACTATACCCAGATTAAAGTAGCAGTAATGAAGATTTCTCTCTCAATATGACGATCAACTATTATCTTTGCTTAAGCGCTTTCTTCAGAAGAAAGCTTAAAAATTTGATTACTCTAAACAGAAAATCCCTTGTACCACATTAGCTTACGAGTTAAAAATATGTTTCTTCTACTTGCCAGCGTATGTGGGATTCTTAAATGTAAATTTTGCTTGTTTGTAGGTTGGGTTTTGGCCCGTATCCCATCTAGCACCTGCTCGATCCCTCATGTGCCTCACTTGTTAGCGCCGCTTGGTAGTTGCTGCGTGCTACGATTTCGACTGCCACGTGGACTTTCCGGGGGACTGGAAGAAGCCGACGCAGGTCCGTCTTGTACGTTGTCGAGAGCTCGCCCGTCGTGGGATACCCAGATGGTGCCGCTGGAGGCACAGCCATCCGCAATCCGGAGTGGTGTCCGGGAGCACCCGGGAACTGTCACGTGCGCAACGGTGCGCGATCGCGATCCGCATTCCCCTAGTTGAAGATAAAAAATTTCCAAATCAGTCGAGGACCACAAATACTTGTCGATTTACCTGGTGACTGCCACTCTTCACGCGTTCAATGGCACCCCGCACAACAGATGTGTTAAGAAGTCGCAATAAAGCGAAAAAGTAATTCGGACGATTGTCCACTTGAGTGGGAACCACTATTTTTTCCTTTTTTTTCGTTTTTTAATTATTTTCCCGGCCTCGGAGGTATTTTTCGCGTCTTATGTTTAAGAAATTGTCTACTCGTACGTCCTCTCCATGTGGCTGTCAAATCCACCGGTTGTCACATCGGACAAAACAGATGTGTGTGGAATGGCACGCCACATGGCGGCAATGTGCCTCTCCATTTGTCGCCAGTGGCATAGTTTTTCGATGGCCACGGTGGAGGGGCATTTCCAGATGGATATGTCTCGAAATGTGTCGGGGTTTGGATTAATTTTTATATTTCGAATATTTATATCCACAGATCTAAATATTTGGAAAGAAAAGAAATATTTTTCTGCGCAACGATATCCGCACGACAGATGAAGTCCGCTGGCACTTCGAGGACATACCCATCTGGCCGGTTGCAAGGGTTCGGGATCGGAATCACTTCGATTCCCGGGCGTAGGCGTCACATTACACATTCCCCCCCCCCCAAAATCGAAGTAATTACGATCCCGTCTCCTATGTAAAAGGTCTTGATTAGGGCCGTGGCGGGTCGAAGGTCGATTTCGAGGAATAGGCTACAACAATTTCAGTGAAGACTCGACAGTGACTATATAGTAGGGAGTCAGGTGTCATTCGGAGGTCTTCGTCTAGGCAGAGATTTAGGCAAGCCAAGGTTTTTCGTGGGAAATAGTTGCACTTCATCGTCTAAGGTCTTTTGCGTGGTAAATTCCCAGGGTTTTACCAGTCATGTCCGCGATGAGGTATCGGGTGGAGCTTATTACTTGTAGGACTCGACATTTCACGAATTTCTTGTCTAGTTTGGCATTGTAATGTCGGGTGGCATCGCTCTGCCGGAAGTTTCGACGATATATTTCGTCGCCTACCTTAAAGCCAGAAGGATGAGATCGCAAGTTGTACCGCTCCTCTCCCATCCGTCTACTTTCTTCAATCTTCTCCCGCAGTTGATCTCGCAGAAGTTGGAGCTTTTCGTGCGGTTCCAGAACCACGATTGGGTCCTCTAGCGATTTCAGCTGCCGCAATAGCCGGTAAGCGCTCCCATGACAGATCATGTACTGCCCGAACAATGCGAAATACGGCGAAATGCCGGTAGTGGCGTGGTACGACGAGCGCAGCGCACTAGTGATGGCGGACAATTTGCGATCCCAGTCCCTCTGATTCGGGTGGACATAGGCGCGGATGGCCGCTATGAGCGTACGATTCAGTCGTTTGGATGCGTTGGCTTGTGGTGAATAGACGGCAGTTCGTTGGTGGATGATGCCGTATTTGGACATTAGGTCTCGGAACTTGCTGGAGGTGAACTGGACCCCATTGTCGGAGACAAGTTTCTCCGGAACTCCAAACATGTGAAAGACTCGGTTCTCCAAGAAGCTGATTATAGGTCCAGTGTGCATGTTACGTAGTGGTTCTATGATAGGGAATTTAGAGAGCTGGTCCAGGACCACGACAGCTCCCGTGTGACCAGAAGCAGATCGAGGGTAAGGACCGATAAGATCAATGTACAAGCGCTGGGACACGCGTTCGGGGACCTCAACCTTGCCCATGGGTGGCCGAAGAATAGTGTTGGGCGCTTTGGTGCACTTGCATAGCTCACAAGAGGCTACGTACGCTTTTATCTGTTGTGCCATCTTAGGCCAAAAGAAACAAGTTTTCAACCGCCTCAGTGTACGACCGTATCCGCCGTGCGCACTTGATGGGTGGTCATGAGCCCGTCTGATAAGATCAGTGGTTAATTCTTCGGGCACCCACAACTTCCACTGTTCTTCTTCTTGTATGGGGTCTCCGGATGCGTGTCCCATCCGCTTATAAATAAATCCATCCGTCAACCGCAGTTCAGGAAGCTGGGACAGTTGATTCTGGATAGTGTGAACCAGTTGGGTATAGCTGGCTGACTTGAAGGCAGGATGGTCCAAATCGATCAATTGGGGGCCGTCGTCCTCCTGGACCAACTCGGCTCCTTCAGGGGCGAACATTCTGGATAAGGTGTCGGGGACTACATGCTGGCTTCCTTTTCGGTGGCGAATTGTGAAGTCAAATGCCTGTAATTTCAGTGCCCACCTGGCCAATCTGCCGTTGAGATCAGTCTGGCTCATTAGCCATTTCAGAGAAGCGTGATCCGTAACGATTTCAAAGGTGTGTCCCTCCACATAGGCTCGGAAGCGTTTACTGCCAACACCGCAGCTAGACATTCCTGCTCGGAGACCGTGTAATTTCGCTGGGCTGGGTTCAGCTTGTGAGACATGAAGGCTATAGGTCTCTCCTCGCCGTCTTGTGCAACCTGGACTAAGACTGCTCCCACCCCATGTTGACTCGCGTCACAATGGATTGAGAACGGTTTGTCAAAGTCCGGGCTGTGCAGTACGGGGGCTGTAGTCAGACTCTTCTTTAGCTCTTCAAAGGCTCGCAAGCTGGGCTCTTCCCAGACGAATCTACGTCCTTTACGCAGCATGTCGGTCAAAGGAGTGGTAATGGTGGCATAGTCACGTACAAAACGCTGGTACCATCCGCATAAACCTAAGAATCGGCGTAATTGTTTGGTGGGCTTGGGTAATGGAAAAACGTCAATCGCTTGAGTCTTTTCCGGATCAGTCTTGATGTGGCCATGCCCAATGATGTGACCTAAATACTTCACCTCCGTCATCACGAACTGACTCTTCCTTATGTTGATGGTTAATCTTGCCCTCCGGATGTGTAGAGCCACCTCCTGAAGCAGGTCGATGTGTTCGTCAAAGGTCTCGGTTATAAGCAACAGATCGTCCAAGTAAACGAAAACTTGGTGCCGCAAATGAGGTGGTATCACCTTATCCATAAGGCGCGTCATTGTTTGGGGGGCATTGCACAATCCGAATGGCATGGTCACGAATTGATATAGGGGCCGACCTGGGACTGTGAAGGCTGTTTTCTCCTTTGAACCGGGGTCTAAAGGAATTTGCCAGAAGGCGTCCTTGAGGTCTAAGCTCGTGATGAAGTGGGCTTTAGGCAACCGACTCAAAATGCCTTCAATCAACGGTAGAGGGTATGCGTCCTTGACGGTGACGGCGTTCAAGCGTCTAGCATCTAAGCATAACCGGACCTTGTTCGGCTTGACAACTAAGGTGACTGGGGAAGCCCACGCGCTCTGTGATTCTTCGATTACGCCTAATGCTAGCATTCGATCCACTTCGGCATATAACGATTTTTCCTTCGCTGGAGATATGGCGAAATGTCTCTGTTTTATGGGTTTAGCATCCCCCACATCTATAGTGTGGAACACCAGGGCAGTCCGCCCGAGACCTTCTTTCTCATGCGATGGAAAAGCCGATATAACCGAGTCGAGACGCAGTTGCTGATTTACATCCAGTGTATGTCGTAATGAGTTAGTGGATTGAGATTGGTCAGGAGCCGTGGTGACGGACTCCAGGGTCGTACCGGAAAATAGTGCCGGAGCCAAGTTAAATTTTCGAACGAAATCCACTCCTAGGTAAAGATTCTGGGTTAACTGAGGTATGATGAAAAATTCCATGGGTTTAGTTACTCCTTTAAAGGTGACATCCGTCATAATTTTTCCCACTACAGAGTGACGAGTTCCGTCCGCCGTGCTTAACCAGGAGGTGAAATGACGGATTTGGTCCGCGTGCCTTGCCAGTACCTCCCCTGCAAACTCGGCAGATATGCAATTCACACTGGCTCCCGTATCGACTAAGCCTGACACTCGTTTTTGCAGGAGGTGTACTGACGCATATGGCCGAACATCATCCCTCAATAATTCGTCTAAGTATATGTCCATCAACACTTTCCTCGACTGCCTGACTTTTCTCCAGAAGCTCCGCATCCGACGCGTGGCTCGCTTGCTTCGCGGTGGGACATTTGTGGACAACTCCTCATGGAAGATGCGCTGTCGAGTAGCCAAGTAATTCCGCAGCCTGACATGAAAAGGTTTTACATGCCAAGGAACTTTCGCCTCGCTATCATTCCCTTGCGCGTTGGCCTCGGCGAAGGACGGCGTCGGTTGTGGAACTTCGGGAGAACTGTGTTTAGCGGTGCGAGTCAGCAGAGTTGGAATCCTGTTGGGAGCTGGGTCATAGCTAGTGATGGGGTCTGGATTGGTTCGTCCAGGGTTTAGGAGTGCCGACGGGTGGTCGCGGCACTCGGTGGCAAGTTTTTTCGCCCTTTGCAATTTGCACAGTCAGGTGCGTATGTGTCGGCCTTCCCGCAGCGGTAGCAGAAAAGCGTCGGCTCCGCTGGACATGCATAGAACCGATGTCCCGGTTGTCGGCAGTTCCAACAGACCGTCGGGCTTGTAATTGCTTCAAGGGAGGGTCGATCAATCAAGGCTGGGTCCTCAAGCTCCGGTGGTGCTCCGCTCCTCGGTACTGGTACTGGATCAGCAAGCAGGTGGTCAGCTGCCATCAACTCCGCGGTGTGATGATTTCGGGGATTTGGTCCCGTTATGCGAGGTTGTGGACGGAAGGTACCACGCCGCTCATCCAAGTGTTCTTGTCTACGGGCATGGAGGCGCAATCCCTGTATGGTGTTGATGGGAAAATGCAGAAGGCTGTTCTGGAGATCCCAGCGCATATTCTCTCTGATAATTTCTACCAGTTCGTCCTCGGGCATGGTATTTCGCAAGCGAGTGCTCAATCTCACTATACTTGTGTAGTACTGGTCGAACGGTTCGTGAGCGCCTTGTTTCCGTTTCTTTATTTGCTCCCTTAGCTCTCTCTCAGTGAAGCCATCCTCAAATCGATTGCGGAAGGCTGCACTGAAAGAGTGCCAAGTGGGACGTGGCGTTGATTCTTTAAAGCTCCAGTACCAGTCGGCAGCGTCGCCACTGAACAAAAGATGTGCATGCCGGAGGAAGGCCGAGGAATCACCTCCCAGGGTGCTGGATACCAACGCCTGAATCCGGAAAAGGAACCGGTCCGCCGATATCATATCGTTGAACCCTGTAAAGTTCAGGCGCCAACTCTCCATGATACGAGGCGTCGGGTCTCGAAAAAGTGTCAATGCGTTCCCGGGGGGAATCACATCCTCGATTGACCTGTTGTACTGAACGGCCTCGGGGGCTGGAGGTACCAACAGAGGTCCGGTACTGTGTCGTGGTCTATATTCGGGAGCTCTGGGATCCATTCCTGAGTTCCTTGGAGGTGGGACCCATTGCTCGGATTGTCGGGAGGGGGGCATCGCCACACTGGGATTGGGCTCCCAGCCAAGCGGAGTTCTCACGCGACTGGGTGGTTGGCTCAACGGGAGACTCTGGAGCTTTCCCTCCAGGTTGCCAATTCTCTCCGACATATCCCTCATCAACGCCACGAGGGTGTCAATGGAGTGGGCGGAAGGCACGGGGGTCACCTCGGACACGACACTTGCGGCCGGAACTTCACCGCCTACGGCTCCTTGCAGGTCTAAAAGTGGTTGGGACTGTTCGGCCTCTGGAACTCCTTTCGCCACTGCTCCACGCATTGGTAGGGGCGTTCCGAGGGGGACGTCTAGGGCAGACCGCTCGATGGGTCGCCGACATAAGGGACACAGCTCGGACGTGAGGAGGAGCTGTTGTACACAGGCACGATGGAATAGATGTCCACAATCCAATCGCACGCTGTGTACGCCCTCCACTACGTCTTCGAAGCAGATCCCGCAGTTAGCTGGTTGGACCGTTTTGGATCTGGTCCAACGCTTATCTGGGGTCCGCTTCGTTGCCATTTTCGTTTGGTCTGGGTGGTAGAAATAAGTTTTTCACAAAAAAATGTAACGCTAATATATAAAAAAAACTTAAGAATAAAGTAGTGGCCGATAGTGGCGAGCTATATCTAGAGGGTAGAAAAAAAATTATTTGATATACACTTTCCTTTTCAGTGGTCGACTCCTCCAACGGGAAAAGAGAGTGCGTGGTAATCTGCCGGAGAAAGGGTGCTTTCGGTCGATTTACAAAATTTATCCCCTAAACCCTCATACATTACAAAAAACCGTCTCCAAGCTACGTTAAAGTGACTCGACGCGGTCAAAATTCCCGACGCGTGGAAGCATTCCGGGCTTCGCAACTCCAGCGTACGCCACCGAACGTTGAACCGATACCACTCGTCTAACACGCATACGAAAGAGTTAGAATCCTTCCGCGACATAAAGGCAAGGTAGCCTTCTATTTTCTCGAGAGTCCATGCTGATAGGTAAACCCATCAGACTGGCAGTTCCATCAAGAAAATAGAAGGTCCTTACAGGGGTTAACCTGAGACAACACATCGGAAGGATTCTGTCGCGAAAAAAAAAATCAATCAAAGGAGAGCGGAAGCTACAACTCACGTGAAGCGACTTCTAGTGTGTATCACACAACTCCACTGCTCCTGATAGTGGGACTCGAGTACCAGAGTACCTTACATCCTCCGTAAAGGACCAACTCGTCAGAAGACGCGAAGTTCTTTCCCCCTTAGGATGTTTTAGGCCCCACGTTGGGCACCATTTGTAATGATTTTCTACCTTTTTGGTTCGAACGCGGAACCGACCTCTCATCGGTTCTAGACGTTAAGTCTGAGTAGTGCCAACGGATGGTACCAACAGGTCAACCAATCCGTGCACCGTAACCCATTCACGCGGTGGCTGCTTGTCGGCCAGCTAGTTCGGAGAGGATTTCGGTCGCGGGTCTCCGAATGGGTTACGCTCAATTACAATATTTTCAGCCACCTGAACATGCCCGTTTTCAAAACGCGTTATCAAAACAAAACCATACGGAGAAGAAACCTACTTTACGTTACTCCGTATTTCTTCATTCATCCAGTTAAAACATAAAAATCTAAATTCCGTTTCGCGTTCCCGAATTATACCGACGCGGTACCGAAAAGCATACTACTCTAACTCAACCCGACGAAGACTACTCTAATGAAATGACGAAACAATCAAAGGTACCGCGTACCGCGCGCGACGCGAAACCGACCTCAGCGGATTTGTCGAAACCCTACCCTCGCGACGGCATACCTACCCTACACTCTCTCTTCCCACTGAAAAAGAAGAACCGCTGAAAAGGAAAGTCGTGGTTAAGTTTTAGCAATTCATGTTGTTTTTTATTCTAACACATTCATTAAAAATAATCAAAGGGAGTTTTAGCACATCAAACACGAAATATTATTTCTTCGTCTAAATATTAATAAGGAAAGATAAATTCCAAAAACTAACATTAATTTTAATTCGGGATGCAATATTACGAATACTCTTCTATTCAACTTATCGTTCCATACTGATTACGTTTCAACTAATAGTTTAAAGTTAATTTTATTCACATCCATCCGAAATTACTGTTTTTTTTTTGCTTTTACTTTTGTAGGCGATGAATATTTATATTTTGGTTACATGTATGCATTACAAATTTCATCTCGGACAAGATTGAGCGTACAGTTTGTTTATTTTTGTTGAAATGTGAGCTTTCCAGAAGCTTTTAACAACCTTAGTTGCATGGTATTGAATTTTTAATTTTCATTACTCTTCAATACTGTTGAAGGGTTCACGATTCATACTCAAAAGTCTCACATTGCATTACAATACAAAGTCTTATGTTTCCAGCTTAATCTGGTTGTTATCTCCTACTTACATTAGAAATATACAGAATATAATATGTCGGTTAACACTAATTAACATGTGGGAATGAGTATTTACAGTGAGTTGTGGATTTTTTTTTTTCCCACAATACAATTTTTTATTTATGCTTGCAAGATTTGTCTTATATGTTGACTATTTTTATAAACTAATATTTCAATTTGAATTGATTGGAGAAAATATATATACTCTAGTCATTGTTTAAAAATCTTTTGCAAAATGTATTTGAATAACATCTAATGAAATACTTATCCATATGAAAAGAGACTTCGTGAAATCTTTACATTAAGCAAGCATAATTGTTGGTTTATTCGTTAATGACTCAAACAATTTTACAATGACGCTTCATTAAAATAAAAACGATGCATGTCAATCTAGAAATGAATACAATACAGAAATTGTATTGTTAGCTGAGTATGAACTAATTTGAATCATTCATTCGTGCGGATTTTATATTATTATACTTTTATTTATATTTTCGAGGGTTGTCGTTATCGGGTGCCTGACAAAAGTCACTTGTTCATTTAAGTTCAATGCATAATGTTCCTTTAATGCTCTCGCTATCAGTGATTTAGCAACTAACCAGGGCAAATTTAAAATCGATGGATTTTCTCCTGTACTTGTGAGAATTGCCCAATAAATATTTTATCAAGGTGATCGCCACGCATTAACCATGATATACTAAAAGCAATTTCCTGTCAAAATGCCTCCTTATTAGCCACCAGTTCAAATTTATTTACCATACTCTGAATGATGCTCACTCTGACTAGGTATTAAAATCTCTATGTTCATCGAAGCGGTGTTGAAAATGAAATTAAAGAGAACAATTCACTAGAACATTGTACTAAGCAAAAAATTGCAGCGCAACACTCTATTTCGAACCTTGGTATTAAAACCTCCTAATGATACGGTAAACTAGAAGGTAATAGCTTTAGTATGATGATTCTCTGGTTAAACTCAGTTCCCTCTATAAGTTTTAAGCTTAAAGCCCATCAGGAGTCACTGGAGATATATTCTTCCCTACCGGTGACATTCGTTCGCACAAGTGGTGAGAGTTCTTCCACTATACCCAGATTAAAGTAGCAGTAATGAAGATTTCTCTCTCAATATGACGATCAACTATTATCTTTGCTTAAGCGCTTTCTTCAGAAGAAAGCTTAAAAATTTGATTACTCTAAACAGAAAATCCCTTGTACCACATTAGCTTACGAGTTAAAAATATGTTTCTTCTACTTGCCAGCGTATGTGGGATTCTTAAATGTAAATTTTGCTTGTTTGTAGGTTGGGTTTTGGCCCGTATCCCATCTAGCACCTGCTCGATCCCTCATGTGCCACACTTGTTAGCGCCGCTTGGTAGTTGCTGCGTGCTACGATTTCGACTGCCACGTGGACTTTCCGGGGGACTGGAAGAAGCCGACGCAGGTCCGTCTTGTACGTTGTCGAGAGCTCGCCCGTCGTGGGATACCCAGATGGTGCCGCTGGAGGCGCAGCCATCCGCAATCCGGAGTGGTGTCCGGGAGCACCCGGGAACTGTCACGTGCGCAACGGTGCGCGATCGCGATCCGCATTCCCCTAGTTGAAGATAAAAAATTTCCAAATCAGTCGAGGACCACAAATACTTGTCGATTTACCTGGTGACTGCCACTCTTCACGCGTTCAATGGCACCCCGCACAACAGATGTGTTAAGAAGTCGCAATAAAGCGAAAAAGTAATTCGGACGATTGTCCACTTGAGTGGGAACCACTATTTTTTCCTTTTTTTTTCGTTTTTTAATTATTTTCCCGGCCTCGGAGGTATTTTTCGCGTCTTATGTTTAAGAAATTGTCTACTCGTACGTCCTCTCCATGTGGCTGTCAAATCCACCGGTTGTCACATCGGACAAAACAGATGTGTGTGGAATGGCACGCCACATGGCGGCAATATGCCTCTCCATTTGTCGCCAGTGGCATAGTTTTTCGATGGCCACGGTGGAGGGACATTTCCAGATGGATATGTCTCGAAATGTGTCGGGGTTTGGATTAATTTTTATATTTCGAATATTTATATCCACAGATCTAAATATTTGGAAAGAAAAGAAATATTTTTCTGCGCAACGATATCCGCACGACAGATGAAGTCCGCTGGCACATCGAGGACATACCCATCTGGCCGGTTGCAAGGGTTCGGGATCGGAATCACTTCGATTCCCGGGCGTAGGCGTCACATCACATGCTAGTACAATGGAAATGTTGCGAGTTTTCGAAAGGAAATGTCATCGCCCTGGTGTGAAAGTCTGAGACGAATTGGAAATATTATACCTCAAATCCAAAAATTTATCAAACTGCCAAAGTGATAATAGTCGATACATTCATGTTGAAGCTTGTTCGAAATCATATCGCAAAGTCTGTAACTGTGAGTGAAAATCCCTGGATTTTGCAACCGTTCCACTCTACTGATAGGTACATTAAGCCATCTCACCACTGGCTTGATTCCTCCAGCAGCATTCGTGTGTTTGGACATGAATCTGTGTATTTTTGATTCTGATCTTGCCTCAATTATATATCAGATATATATTTATATATATATATATATATATATATATATATATATATATATATATATATATATATATATATATATATATATATATATATAGATATATATATATATATATATATATATATATATATATATATATATGTGTATATATATATATGTGTGTGTGTGTGTGTGTATATATATATATATAGTACATATGTATATATATATATATATATGTATATATATATATATATATATATATATATATATATATATATATATATATATGCATATCTACTATATATATATACACACACACACACATATATATATATATATATATATATATATATAAATTTATATATTTATATATAGGCAGGTCACCAATAAGAAGATAAAATTTCCTCCGGATTTGAGCTCAAGGGATCAACGGTTTCAATGGAGATACTCATTTGCCAGGTATATTGAGGCTTCTCGAGTTGAGACTGAGCAGTCTAGGTTTTGGTGGCTAAATAGCAATCATTGAATTATTCGTGGTCGTTTGTGATATTTTGTTTCTGTTTTTTGCTGCAGCTCATTATTGATACCTTAATTTCAATTGTAATTTGATATTTTTAACATGTAGGCTAGGAATATTATAATATTGTTATTTTGCGATTAGTTAAATTTATTTTTGATAACATTGATTAGAATTAAGTTGTTGCATATTAGTTCTAAGCACAAAGTACACTCTTGCGCTGTTTTTTTCTTCGGTTATATGTAATTTCTAATAGAATTGGTAGGTTTTTCTACTTTTTCCCAATTAGTTGATAATAATTAGTAATTTTGATTAGATAGCATATGTTATTGTTTATATGACTATTTTCTTGATTGAATATTGTTTAAATTTAAAGCGGCATATAGGCTATAACGTTTTTAAGTATTTTAATTTTTCAAAACTTGCTTTACGTTCTTAGAAAATTGATAACGATTGAATCAATAAAGCACATTGAATTTGAGTTCGGAGACTTCCTATAAATTTCCTTTTCTTAAAAGTCAATCAAAAAGTGGTTTGAGTTAGAATTTTTCTGGTTTTTATTCTCGGCGAAACTTTGATTCTCTTCAACAATCACGAACTTGCATGAAATAGAATTGCAAATGATTTTACTGTGTACATAATTAGTCCCGAATCGAATGTACCTAGGTCTTATTGATTAATTAATTTTTAATTACCAAGTCATAATAACTTAAACAAAAGAACGATTTTATAGATTATTTGCGTTAATGTGTGAGATATTTATTATTTTAAGAGATGATAGCCGTGTACACTATTCAAAAATTAATCCATGTGAACGTATCCATCCGATCCACACTATTGGCAGGACTGAAACTGCCTTAACCACTTGTCAAACTCTTCGATTCACTCTTAACCTTAATTAGTCATGATGTCTTTCGTAAATTTTGCGTCCTTAGCGAGGCGAAATCTATTTCAAAGTTTTCAACAGCTGAATTCTTATAGGAATATTTCTACAAGCACAATATCTCGTTGTACTGAAAATAAAGCAGAGGACGAAGCCGAAAGTCAAAAGCAGAAGCAAGAATTATCAGAAAAGCAAAAGGCCCGAGATCGAACCAAAGTAATCCCAGTGGAAACCAGTATTCGTTATTTAAAAAGTGCAGCTTATAAAGAAACTTATGGCGAATCATTAGTGTGGGAACAATATAGGTAAACACATTGTACGCACATAAAGCACACGCGCAATCAATTTCTATTTCATATACCAAATACTACAAAAAATGGAAAAACAAATCACTAAGCTCTTCATTATTTTTCCAGACGTAACCACAAGGGAATGTACCCACCCCTGAAGACACGGAAGACTTGCATAAGAAAGGGAACCATTTCGACTGGAAATCCGTGCCCTATTTGCCGCGATGAATATCTTGTTTTAGACCATAGAAACGTTGGTCTGCTTAATCAATTTATTTCGCCACACAGTGGTGAGGTTTTGAGTTACTCTAAAACCGGTGTTTGCCAGAAGAGGCACAGAGAACTTCTAGTGGCAGTCGAAAAAGCAAGAGACAGTGGATACTTGACCTTCGACGTACCTTTCAGAGAATACAACTATTCAGAATATTATAACGAAAAGAACGAGTCGAAAAATTAGTATTCATACTGTTATATTATTTAGGTTAGAAGATAAAAATGGAAAGCGAAATTAAATCTACATTCGTCATAGTGGGAGGAGGAATCGCAGGCGTCTCGTGTGCGGAAACTATTGCACACCTTTGCCCAGAGGAAAGCATCTATTTGATCACCGAGTCGTCGCTTATAAAAACAGTAACGAACCTTGTTCCTCTTGGAAAGGCTTTAACCAAATTCGATATCGAAGAGAAAGATTGCGGCAGCATTAACCAACAAGTAAAGATATTGATTGATACATTGCACACTATCGATTCTAAGGCTAAGGTTATAACCACCGAAAAAGGTCAAAAAATTCAATATAGCTACTTGTGTCTATGCACTGGCGCTCGGCCTAATCTCATTGAAGCAAATAATCCAAACATAATTGGCATACGGGATACGGAGTCAGTATTGGAGTTTCAGAAACGCATAAAAAATTCGCGAAAAATAGCATTAATCGGTAACGGCGGAATAGCTTCAGAAATTGCTTACGAGGTGAGCAATATGGAAATTGACTGGATTATAAAAGATGATCATATATCATCGACATTCGTGGATGCAGGTGCAGCGAAGTTTTTCCAATCACATTTGAACAAGAAAGATTCAAAATCTGAGAAAACCACAGTCAAAAGAATGCGTTACACAGAAGAAAGTGTATCTAAATCAGCGGCCCACAGAGGAGCCGCTTTAGGACCTGATTGGCATCGTAAAATTGATATAGAAGGGAAAATAAAAGAAGTGCCCGATGCCGTTCGTATTCACTACGAAACTAAAATAAAAGAAATAAAATCAGCAAATGGTTCTACTTATCCGATTGAACTCTATCTTACAAACGGTGAAGTGGTTGAATGTGATTTTGTTGTTTCTGCGACTGGTGTTGTTCCGTTTAAAAATTTTACTTGCGATAAAGAGTTCAGACTTGGCCCAGACGAAGGAATCATAGTAGACGAGCTAATGAAAACTAATATACCCGATATTTATGCTGCGGGAGATATTTGCCATGCAGGATGGGAGCCTGCCCAACATTGGTTCCAAATGCGGTTGTGGACGCAAGCAAGGCAAATGGGTTCAATGGCTGGAAAAAGCATGGTGGGAGCATTTAAAAAAGAAGAAGTTACTCAAGACTTCTGTTTTGAATTGTTCGGTCATGTGACGAGCCTCTTTGGCTATCAAGTCGTATTGTTGGGTAAATACAATGGCCAGGGACTTGGAAATAGATACGAAATGCTGGTGCGAGTTACACCTGATCTGGAGTATATAAAGTATATTCTGGTAGACGGGAAATTACAAGGTGCAATTTTGATCGGCGAAACTGGCTTGGAGGAGACAAGTGAAAATTTGATTCTTAACCAACTTGATCTAACACCATATGGCGATGATATTCTAAATCCTAATATTGACATTGAAGATTATTTTGATTAGATTTAATAAAATTTATTGAGAAATAAAAGAAAGGTTTTAATTTTAATGCATGAATTAGTCTTAAAATAACCTTTTGAATGTACATACATATATCAATAGGAACGTATTGAAACAATAAAGTTTAGGATTTATGTATGCATTAAAAGATTTCACTTATTCCATGACTCCATCTTACAGATAACAAATCCAATAACAAGAAGGAATAGAATAGTTGAAAAGAAAGCAATAAACTTCATGTGCATCAAAAAGTTAATATTAATTAAAAAGAGAGAAAAAAAAGTACAAAGGGAACATTTTACAACGCAAAATCAGCGATCTAAAATTAAATGCTGCAAAATTCGTTTGAAAGCCGTGATAGATGTGGGGAAAGGACCAAACTGTACAATGGATGGGTGAAAATACAGCCCTGTACGAGCATGTGGAATTATAAAAAGGGAAGAAACACGAGCGGGACGTTATGAATGGCGAAAGTGTAACAGCAAAAATACGCCCCGGAGTTTGATAGTGGCGGAGTCGATATAGACAGCACTGATCTAAATAAGATCTACGTGCATTCAAGTACAGAAGGATAAACGGAAGATATGGCAAGTTAAGCTTATATAATAGGAAGCGAGTAAACTTCCTCTGCTCAGATTCTAACGAAGACACAAGATAGGAATGATGAGCCCAGACCACAGAACAATACTCAAGTAAAGGACGGGCAAGAAAATAAACAAACGGATCATAGTCGAGGCATTACAAAACTTGTGTACATGCCTTAGTATGAAACCAGAAACTTTAGAGACCCTAGTAATCACATAGGAGATATGAAGGTTAAATTTAAGTTTGGAGTCAAAAGTAACTCCAATGGCCTTTATACGTGGTAACTTCAGACACAGAGGCCTCGTTCAGTATAAAAGTATAGGAAATAGGTTGTTGCTTAAGAGAAAAAGTCATCTGAAGGCATTTGGTAACATTCAGATAAAAAAAAATTGGACAGACACCAGTTATTGAGCACAGTCAAGTCCGCCTGGAGACATTGACAGTCAAGGGGTGACATGATAGTCCGAAAACCTCCGCATCCGCAAACAAGACACAGGGAGGAAGAAATTAATGAGGGGAGGTCATTGATAAACACAAGGAATAGGAGGGGCCCAAGGATAGATCCCTGAGGAACGCCAGATGTAGGACAGAATGGAATAGACGTGTTACCGCAAAAACTAACCCAACAGGAGCGAGACGACAAATAAATCGAAAACCATGACAAAAGAGAAGCAGAGATTCCAAAAATTCCAAGTTTGCAGCAAAGAAGATGATGGTTGACTGAAGCAAATGCTTTTGTAAAATCTGTGTATATCACAGCGACTTGATACTGACTGCCCAAACTCCTTGCAACAAAATCAGTGAACTAAATTAAATCAATGGACGTTGAATGATCTTTACGAAAGCCATGCTGCTTACAAGCTTAAACAAAGCTCAACGGGTCGAAAAGCAGGAAATCAAGGATATAGGACGATAATTACATACACACGAAGCATCACCACTTTTAAAAATAGGTACAACACGAGCATCTTTCCATTGAGAGGGGAAAGTTCCACTTCTTAAGCTTAGGTTGAAGAGAATAGACAAGGGAGGAAAATGACAAAGCTAAGGACTTGACAAAAATATTTGGTAGGCCGTCGTGACCAGGGCTGACATAAGGCACGAGGGAATGAATTAGGGATTCAACTTCAGTGTTTAGAGTAGTAAACGAAAAACCAAAGTTGCTCTCTGTGTTGGATCTGGCGGATTCAGTAGGGGGGGAGCAAAGGTAGACGAATAATATTAGGAGAATAAATCCCTAATTGCCTGGGGAGAAGAGCATTCTATATCATCCCAGTGGATGGTAGAAGGGACAGACGACGAGGTCTTTAAGGATTTAATACAAGCCCAGAAGTGCTTCACATTACTAACATTGAGGGAAGCTTCCAAATTGGAAAAGATATGGCCGTGTAGTATAGGGTGGGCCAAACACAAGTTTTTTTTTTAATGCAATAAAATGAACAAAAACCAAAATGTTTTCTTATATCTTGGCTTTATTCGCAAGAACAAACCTTTCCGTTAGTTGTGAAATATAATTTCATTCATATGGCTACCGTGATAGTAGGCAATCCTCTCCGCGCAATTTTCCAAAACATTATTGATGGTTTCGGACCCTATCTAAGCAATGGTTTGTTGAATATTCAATTTCAGTGCTTGAATCGTTTGTGGATTTTTCGCATAACATCGATCTTTCACAGCACCCCATAAAAAGAAGTCTAATGGCGTCAAATCGCAGCTTCGAGGTGGCCAATTGACATCGCCAATGCGGCTGATTACACGATTTCCGAATTTTGTGCGCGAGAGATCGGTTCTCATGCCTCTGTAGCGCTCCCCATTGACCGAAACAGCATTTCCCGCCTCAATTTCAAAGAAAAACGGCCCAATGATGCCACCACTGCAGAATCCACACCACACTGTCACCCGCTGAGGATGCATTGGCTTCTCGACAATCATGTGTGGCTTTTCCGAGCCCCAGATATGGCAGTTTTGTTTAATCACATAGCCGCCAAGATGAAAATGTGCCTCATCAAAAAAGATGATTTTTTGAGTAAAATCGGCATCCAGTTCTATTTCAATATTTCCCAACGCTGTTCAAGCGTAAATCGAATGATTTCGTTCTGCGGAATGTTAATAGTAACTCACTAACATAATTTTGAGCGGGAAACAGCTGTCAGTGTCAAAATAACATGTGATCTAAAAAGAAACTACTATATTGCCCACCCGGTACATTGCCCAACCAGAACCATCAATAAATGACAATGTGTTTTATTTGAACCATCCAATTTCTTCGTTGTAGTGCTAGAACACCTCTTGGGCGATCCCTTCTTACAATAAGCGGCTCGACCTGTCTCGGTCTATTGACCGCGTCCTTCAATTTCGAAATCCGAGCAGCGATGAACTATCTTCGTCGACCGAGTCAGACCAGCGATGGTTGTATCGAGGATTTGAAAATATTTTGCACGCCGTACAAAGTAGTGATATGCCTCTATATTTTCGTACGGTAGCTTGTCACCTTTTTATGTAGATAGGGAATCAAAGTGATTGGCTCTACTCGTTCGGCATATGTTTTTGTTGCCAAATGTGCTGTATGACTTTATGAATGGGGCTTCCTGAACACTGCTACGGTCTTAATTGTCGCTTTCGCTTCTACCAATAGCTCGTTGCTTGTTTTTGGCGATGTACGTGATAGGATGGGAGATAGCTGCTTGTCGGGGGTCTCTACGAAACCGTTCTTACCATTTTTCTATTATAAAACGAATTTAAGACACAAGTTATACCGCTTAATGGTTCCAAGTGTACTGTAAATATATACATATCTAGTCAAAATTTTACATGATCGTCAATTGAACTATGAATTAAAAATGTTTCCTTTCAAAGACTAAGATTTTATGTATTAGTATATACGGTTTTCGACTGTCACTCGCAGTCTTACTTAGTGCATGTACTGGAGAAAACTGCTAGTAGCAGTTGAAATGCGTATACACGAAGGAGCATCAAATATAAACGCTAATTTTGCTATTCTGCTTTGCACGAATTTCCGATTCAGTCGCCAACCGACTGAAACTCATAAGAACGACCAACAGTGGGTTCCGCTAACATACGTAGGCAAAGAGAAATACAAACTATCATACTTCCTTAGGAAATACAAATTGCAAACTGCATTCAAAACGAACAACTACATCAGAAACCAACTGAAACCAAAACCCTATGACACATCAATAAACGAAAATAGCGGCATACACAAACTGGCATACAAGGACTGCGACATAGTATATATAGGAAGGACAACACGAAAACTAACGACAAGATACAAAGAGCACTTACGATCTTTCTTACACAAGAAGGCAGACTCCAATTATGCGACGCACCTACAAAACCACGCACATTAGCCTGACGCTATGACAAACTCTATGAAATTGCTACACAAATAAAGCAAAGGACCGAGACTTGACATCCTAGAAAGGCTTGAAATTTATAAACATAGAAAGACAGATGGTAACATTATAAACGAACAACTTGTTACCAATTCTGACGCAATTTTCTCAGTACTAAACTATACTTTCTGACAAAAACGGAAACGAGATGAAACAAAACAAACTAACATAAAACAAGCAAAAAAACAAAAACTTAATATCCCTCTACCTGGAATAATTTAGTACTTGACGTAATCTACTACCTGACCTAATTACCCATCCGCTAATTATCCATCCTCTAATTACCCATCCGCTTAACCCAGCCTACGACTTTATAAAGTCATTCTCTTCAACACATCCTTTGGACACTGAAGAGGACTCGAAGTAGTCGAAACGCGTCTGCTCACACAGCAAAGCAAGGCCCGACGGCTTTTAAAGAAAAAAGAGAATTGGCCTGCGGATATCAAATAAACAAAATTATAATTATATAAATTTTATATTATCTTTTTCCTCTCTATATTAAATTTAAATTGTTCTTTATAATTACATTCTTATATTTATCTTTTATTATTATTTAAATTTTGTTACATTATTATCCTCTATTAATTTAAAAATCCAAATCTTGTAGTAATCGAGCAGTCACCGAAGCCAACTGCCCGAAAACCGCACTGTTCCAAAATTTTGATTGCATATTTGAAAATTTAGTAACTTAAATTTAAATTTTTGTAAATTATAAAATTTAGAAAAAAAAAATTTTTAAATTTTTTATTATAAATATAAATTTATATGGTTTTTTTTATATATTAAACGTAAAATTTTTCTTTGCATTGATATTCTTTATAATATTTATCTTTTATTATGATTTAAACTTTCAATCTATTATTATTTTTTTATTAACGTTATTACGCAAATCTGTAAGTGAAATTTCTGACATGAGAACACTGATTTAGTGCATCCCGTTCATTTATTGGATTGCCGAATGCAATCTGACTCGGCTGAGCTAGCAGCTGATTTCGATTTACCAGTGCGACACGGAAATTATGCGACCACGAGCACGTCGTAGCTGTCCGGTTCGAATTCGCGATATTTTTCCCTAGCTCTTTTTCAAGACAACTTTATAAGTTGTACTGTGGATTAGCACCGTAAAAACGCAAGCGACGTGTTACTAAGAAACTCAGATTCCGTTGACGTGGTTGAATGATACGAGCGGAGCGAAGTGAAGAAAAAAAGAAAATTTTGGTATGCATCAAGCCAAAATAAAAACGGAAAAACGTGCAATCGCATATCTTGGCGAATATCGGAATAAGTGAATTTATCTCAAATCGGCAAGTGTGGAAGGCGGACGTGAATTTACCCATATCAAAGTGACACACGACCCGACCGAAAATTCTTCGATGATGGTAGCAAATACCAAAGGAATTTTCTCATTTGATTTTTTCGTCTATAATCAAACAATGCGATAATCGATTCGATCGCATAATGTGGATGTGTTTGTTTCTGATTAGAACCAGTGGCGCAAATGTGGGGTGAATACGCGCCGCGTTGACATACAACTACCACGATAGGTCTGGATGTTTTCGCTGTGCTGCCGTTTCGTTTCGACATCTATGCGAAGAGTTTCAAACGGGAATTGGAGTGTTTAGCGGCGAAAAAGAACCGTGAAAGTTGTCGACGCGCGTGCAGTGACGAACGAACCTGACGTGAAGGTGAAGTTGAGTGCGCTCGGGATGGGTTTTGGCTACGGCGTGATTTGGATACACCCGGAATACCGTTCCCAGTCCGCCGCAGTCTCTCGTGTTGATGCGCTCGGAAGTTAATATTTTCGATTTAGCTTCTAATTGCAATCATTTAAGCAAGAAATCCGTAGATTTTACTCGATACGTAGTAGCTTACAGTTTGAGGGGCTTTTATACATAATGGTAGAATGTTAATTGAAATAAACCTTTATTTACCAGTGCGATTTGCTAAAAATTCTTAAAAGTGTACTATCTCAAATTTCTTTAAATATTCAAGTGATCGTGAAGAAGCTCTGGCCCGGATGAAGTTATATATTAAAACCGGCTGTCTTTAAGTTTTCTGTGGTAGCGCTAAGACGGAATATCAGAAATCCGTGCTGAACTGCTGGCGAGATACTTAGTCGGAAAAATTCGGTCAAAAAACTGTTGGTCCTCGTATCGCCTTACGACTAATCATGTGCAGAACCTACCGAAGAAAACTAACTTATGAACGACATCAAATGAGAACATTAGAAAATAAAAGGATAAAATTATAGTAGCATTTTTTTTTTGTTCCGAAACGCATGTCTAGTCACTTTAGCTGCGAATCCTAGTCTGACATCAAAAGCATAAAGTGTATTGCTCAAAGTTTTCTATATTGATTTAGACATATTGGATCAAGCCTGGTAATTTTTTTTCAAACTCTCAAACCCAACTAGAAAAATCTGAAGGGGGTTCATCAATACTACACACTATGGAAGAAAGAAAGATTTTAATATTTCAATTGTTGCGGTCTTGGCTAGATTGAAATGGAACTTGTTACTATAGCGTGTCGGTCCTCACCAATAGATACAACGGATCGTAGGCTGGGAGCCAAAATTAAAACCCTACACGGAACCACGTGTTAACGTAATTGACCCAAAGCAGCCTTGTTCGACACCATATATACTTAATGAAGATAGTTTATATACAGTGCAAAATTGTGATTTGGAATTTTTCTCTCCATTTCAACTAAGTTTTAGGCCTCAACACATCACCAGCAGGCGCCCGGAGAGGATGTTGGTGAGTACACTGTTTACTCTTTTTATATTTTGTAAATATTTATATATATATTGGTATATGGTTAATTATAGATTCAAACAAATGAAAAGAAAACAATATTGTATTCAGAGATTTACATGATACATAATTATTAAGCATGCGGGGAGATGATTCATTCACGATTAATTTGACTTCCGTGAATTGTGTTGGAAATACTTTATCAAAAAAATAAATGCATATATAGTGTACGTCCGATTTTAAAAATTAATATAATGAAGTATGAATATCACAGTCATGAAATTAATAAAGAGAAGAGTTCATTCGGTCTTTCCATTTCATCAAACCTGACCGGGTATTGGATCCGCAACGATGGGCAGCCCCTCCACTGAAATGAGCTAGCCATCGCGCGAGCTCTCCCCTTTTGATGCGTTTCAGGTGCTCTTGCCCGGGAAGAGTGGCCTTCCGCTCGCATGCCCTTTTATGGTATAGAATCACATAATTCCATCGCATAATACCATAACATAAATTGGCCACGTTTATGTTTCTCATTTAAGGGAAAAATTCATACAAATTACGTTTGCATGAGTTTTTCACTTAAATGGGAAATATATGGCCACGTATACATTTAAATCTTGATCCGGTTGGGAGGGTACGAAGGGCACCGCTTGAACCTGGATGCCCCACTCTTATTTGTGGGCCATAAGTATCATCGGTAATGATAAAATCTCTTTAAGTCTGTCCGTTTTCCCCAGGCCCGGTTTGTCTTCTGAATCAGCAATTTTTTTTGACCGTTAGTAGGTTACCTCCTTTCTCGACTCCGGTCGATACTTATTGAACCCTCTTTCGAAATTCGTGGATGCGAAATTTTTTTTTGTAGTGGGTCCTTGCGCTGGGGGAAAGAACCCGCCCCATGACACAGCAACGCTAGCCTGCCAGCGCATTTATGCGCCCCAGAGAAGGCCAATCTCGGCGGATCCCACCATCCTCTGTCGCCGAGCCAGTAGACCTTCGCTGAATTCGCACGAAATAGTGCTGTGAATTCGAACATCATGGTATGTAATAATGGAAATAGTGTAGAATAGTGAATAAGCAGAAAGAAGTGGAAATTTGCACGAAATTGTCCGGAAAGAAATTCGTAGTCTTAAAATTGTACATCCGTTAGAAACCGCATCATCTGGTTGCTAACTACTTTCACGGCAAACCACCACTTTCGATATCACTGGTGGTGACGGCGCTAGTGGGGCCGATTTTCCTCAGCTAGATCCTATAGATTGCTCGAGCATAGTGGATTATGCACGGCAGGCATATTGACAATAAATTAACAGGCGTGATATATGTTACCAAAGGAAAAATCGAGGACGTGGAAATGCCAGATGGGATGGAGAAGTTGATATAATATCTGAATGAGTGGGATACTGTTTATGTGACGAATCAATGTTGGATACGATGTTGTCCGCCAGAAATAAGTGACTAAACGGAAATGGGATGTTTCCAGGTAGTGAGACTTTATTCATAACTACAATTGAAAATCGGCAATATAAGGAAAGAAAAAAACATAATTGCAGAGTGATGTCTATGAGTTTGATATGGGTTGCAATCGAAAAGTAGCTATAACAGAACCACTTGTTGATGTAGTTGACCTAGCGCCTCGATATTATATTTGATTAAGGAAGTTGATGTATATACAGTGCAAAAGTGTGATTTGGAATTTTTTTCCCCATTTCAATTAAGTTTCCTAGGCATCATCCATATCATCAGCGGGCGCCCGGCGATGATGTTGGGTGAGTACCCTCTTTTGTGTGTTAATAAAAATAAATATTTTTTTACATTGTCAAAAAAACAAACTTCTAACAAACAAAAATTCCATTCCGACATTTCGTTTAGATACGAGTATTTACTTGGATTAGGTTAAACAATTTTTTTTTCCTTAGACTGAAAAAAATTTTGTTTTGCTTTAAGTAAATCCTAAATAACTTACATTTTATTGTATTTAGAGGAAATTCCTTTCATTTGAAATATTGTTAACGTCCAGTTGAAATAGTACCTTCTTTGTTTTGTTCAATAAAAATTCAAGGAATATAAATAACGAATCATTAAGATTAAAATTTGAAATTTTGAAACTTGACCGGGTATGGGACTCGCCACGTTGGCTGGCCCCTCCACTTTAATGAGCTAGCCATCGGGCGAGCTCACTCCTTTTGAACTTTTAAAGCGTTACAGGTGCTCTTGCATGGTAAGGTGGCCCTCTGTAGTGAATAGATAAATTCAAAGTCCGTGAAGGACTGCAGCGATGGTCTGCTGCCTCGGTGTCTGTATCTGCCGAGAATGCCCTTGTCTGGGGACGGGTGAATGCGCTGGCAGGCTAGCATTGCGGTGTCGTGGGGCGGGTTCATTCCCCCAGCACAAGGACCCACTACAAAGAATTTCGCATTCACGAATTTCTGGGGTCGAGAAAAGCAAGGCGACCGATGTCGCAAAAATCGTAGGCAAATGCACCAGGGGCAACTGACTTGTTCATGGAACAAGAGAAACAAGAAAAAAGAAGTGGAAGCAGAGTAACCTCGTCCTTACCCGGAGAGGCTCATGGCCCACAAATGAGAGAGGGGCAACCGGGTGGTGATGGAGCCCCCGCGCACCCACCCAACCGGATTAAAATCTATAATTGTTGCAGTGGCCAGGTATTCCTCTTCTGAGTGGAAAACTCATACAACTTAACTTGCATAAGCCTTCCCATCAGAAGAGAAGTACCCCGGTGACCAATTTATGCCATAGAATCATGCAATTCGATTACATAATGTAATGTGACGCCTACGCCCGGGAATCGAAGTGATTCTGATCCCGAACCCTTGCAACCGGCCATCTGGAAATGCCCCTCCACCGTGGCCATCGAGAAAACTATGCCACTGGCGACAACTGGAGAGGCACATTGCCGCCATATGGCGTGCCATTCCACACACAGCTGTTTTGTCCGATGTGACAACCGAGTGATTTTGACAGCCACATGGAGGCGAGGGAGTACAAATGGACGACGAGTGAACAAAACGTCATTAGGACACTTTGAAGTGTTTTTATTCATTTTCTGAACGAATTGCTTCGGAAACCATCAATAAATACCTCAGCATAAAGACCAGATCATTCTTCGACGAACATAGCAACTATTGTGATATACGTTAGTGTTGTGTCTAAAAGAACAGAACGCGCGTCCCGGCTGTGTAGAATGAAAGAAAAAAGACCGGAGGAAATAGGAGCCTTGGACAAACCTGAAGCTTTGCACTCTGGTAACTATTCTTCAAAATGCTTGTTGTAGTTCTTGGGGACTTGCACATTCCACATCGATGTAGTAGCCTGCCGTCAAGATTTTAAAAGCTATTGGTTCCTGGGTGCATGCATCATATCGTATGTACCGGCAATTTATGCACGAAAGAAGATCAACAGGCTCAAATTATGAAAGAGTGTGAGCGGAAAGGCACAAGAAGATAACAGTCAGGCGAAAGGTGACCATGCGGGTGAAAGCAGCAGTGCTGAAATACCATCAGCAGTGGCAGAAGTTGAAGGCTTTAGTAATAGCATAACTGCATCTAATCACTTCACCTTGAAATATTCAACTCCAGTTTTCTCGTGAACTTCTTCTAATGTTAAATATTGCGGCGGATTCAGGGAAGCAATATCAAATTACGCGCTAAACTAGTTAACACGTCACTTTGCGAGTTTGCAAAACAATTGAATAAATACCGAGATCAACTAAATTGATACTGAAGGCGAGCCGAACAATTGACAGTTGGGAGAACGTCAAATATTGCAATTCACTTCGCTTGCCGAGGATCGTTTGTCAACGAATGGTGGGTGAGACTTTCTGCTAGAACGTTAGACGCTAGACAACGAATTTTTGGCGATATGAGATTCGGTCTAGCTGATATGGAACAGGTCACCGATGTCAACTGCCGAGTTGAATTTAAAGTGCTTGAGCTCGCGGAGAGGAAGTTAATTAAAGATTAATTCTTTCGAGGTGTTTGTTTGGTGGCTAGAATAAAAATTGGATTAGCAAGCATCTGAGATCTAAGCGCGGTTAGGAAGGTCTTATCTTAGCCAATGTGTAAAGGGGCCCTGCGGTATATATACGAGTATATTTAATGTGCAAACACTAATTTGTTGATGCGTTTAATTTTTTTTTTGTAAGAACCCAAATCTACTGTCGTAAAAAAAAACAAATTTCTCTTATGTGTTTCTTTGGATGGCGTTCTTGTTTATATTTGAGCCACATGGCGCTAAATGACGCTATTAGAGAGCCGTAAATACTCGTTGGTTGCCAGTGTTTAATGGTACCACAACAATGAAGGCGGCGAGTCTTTATATGAGCTCACTTTGTCCAATAATGTCATGAAAAATTTTGGTCATGAACCTACATTCCGAACCTCCAACGCAGCGTTTAAATTGATAATAGAACATTACATATACCTTTCACTAAATGCAAGGCGGGACTCTGCAGGAGCGTTTTTGAGTAGAAATATCAATTTACTCTATACATATAGGAAAGCCTATAAGATGAAATAAACATGCATCAATATCAACTCCCGACCGAATCCTAAAAGTAAATTAGAGAATTTCAACGATTGATTTTTCCATATCGGCATTTCTCTCGAAATACTGAAACACTTTCTATCTTTCCACTTAAGATTGAAATTAAGCAAAAATTCAGAAATTTAATTCTAGAGTACATTTACATGAAAAAGGCCTTGATTTATACAAAGGAAAAACAATATAATGTTTTAATGTTTAATTTCAGTTTTTGAATTAGTTCCTTTATTTGATTGTTTTGTGATGATTCATTTGTGATTTTTTAGTATGGACAATTAGTGGAAGTTTTATTTCTGGTTTATAGAGCGGATAAGTTTAAAGGCCACAGATGCTCGTAGATGTTGCTCAATAGATTTCAAAGTATTCCCCCTCAATATAGTACTTACCCTTTGAAATAACTTGTTTTCATCTGCCAATTTAAAATAATGTTTTTATACGATGGAAGTTATCGAGAGACCATTTTAATTTAAAGGGGCACTAAAATATACTGTATGAAATCAAACAATGAATGAAATCTCGCTAATTAATATTGATTATAAGTATCCAGCATTGGCTGTTGATTTTGTATCCTTTTGGGTTACAAACTATTAAGACCTTACGATTTTTATTTTCAATCCGTTATTAAGACTTAATGGAAAGAAGAAATTAATAAGTATTGCCCGAATTAAAAATGAAAACTGATGGTCAATTTGACATATTTAGATGATGGTTAAAAATCGTTGGACAATTCCTTATCTTAATTAATATTCAAGGAATTTATAAAAAAGAGAAAAAACGCCCGAGTGTTTCGCTTGTATTAACTTATACACTATCAAAAAAAGAAAAAAAAATTGTGTCAAACAAGAATAAATGATATTTAGTACTTAAATAGCATAAACTAACAAATTACATATAAATTTAATTCTATGTAAACAAAACTAAAACGAACTCAAGAGGTATAAACAATAGGACTAGTGTAAATATAAAACCAAATATTCAAGTATTTAATGAAGTGCTTCATGAAAAACAAATAACATACGAGTAGGAGAAAGTTAATCTGTAGCTCATACAAATAATTTCAATTTGTTTTATTGTTAACTGTCATTTTGGTAATCATTTTTAATCTCATATTACAATGCATTGTCTTAAGTAAAGATATTTAATCGTAATTCTAATGATAAACACAAGAAAAATTGATGAAAGTAACTATTTAAGGTATTCCAGAATATGTCCAGTTGTAGACTTATAATTATTGATATGAGATCAATTTGCTTGGTTCCGTCCCACACTTTTATTTCTATAACAGCAAAAAAAGTAAACCTTCAATGTTTAACAGGAAATATTACTGTGTGAAGGAAAAGATGTTAATATTTGAATTTATTATTAAATTTTTTTTTTAATCATTTTTTTTATATGATGTGAATTGCTAAACAGAAAAAAAATAAATATAATTATTAAAAATGAATTGCTAGGATAACCCACGACTTTCCTTTTCAGTGACTCTTCTTTTTCAGTGGGAACAGAGAGTGTAGGGTAAGTATGCCGTCGCGAGGGTAGGGTTTCGACAAATCCGCTGAGGTCGGTTTCGCGTCGCGCGCGGTACGCGGTACCTTTGCTTGTTTCGTCATTTCATTAGAGTAGTTTTCGTCGGTTTAATTTCGAGTAGCATATTTTTCGGTACCGCGTCGGTGATTCGGTAACGCGCCTATAGGATTTTGTAGCGTTTTTGATTTGAGATCTGTGGAGAGATCACATCCAGGACTAACGTAACGTAGGTTTCCCGTTCTGGATGAGTAATTGTTGATGCGTTGGGAAAACGGGCATGTTCAGGTGACTGAAAATATTGTAATTGAGCGTAACCCATTCGGAGACCCGCGACCGAAATCCTCTCCGAACTAGCTGGCCGACAAGCAGTCACCGCGTGAATGGGTTACGGTGCCCGGATTGGTTGACCTGTTGGTACCATCCGTTGGCACTACTCAGACTTAACGTCTAGAACCGATGAGAGGTCGGTTCCGCGTTCAACTTGAAAAGTAGAAAATCATTACAATAATCATATGTCATAAAGAGGCACCTTGCTCGGGCCACTCAACCCGCGCCGTCACCTGAAACAAAGAAGTTAATATGTACCCGGCGGCTGGCTCATGTTTGGTGGTGTGAGCCTGCCACCGTACCAGGTCCTATACCCGGTCAAATCAAACGTAATGGAAAGACCGAAAGGTACGCATGCCTTTTTATGACATAGTGTACCCTTCGGCGTGCCTATTATGGCATAGTGTTATGTGATTCCGTCACATAATACTATGATATAAATTTGCCACGTTTATAATTTTCATTCAAATTATGTTTGTAATAGTTTTTTACTTAAATGGAAAATATGGCTACGCTTATATTTGGATCTCGATCCGGTTGGGAGGGTGCGAGCAGGCACCGCTTCCACCTGGATGCCCCACTCTTATTTGGGGGCCATAAGTATTGTCGGTAACGACGAAATCCGCTCAAGTCCGTTTGTTTTCTCTCGGCCCAGTTTGTTACTGGCTCTAAGCAGTTTCAACCCTTTTCAATTCGTGAATGCGAATTTTTTTTGTAGTGGGTCCTTGTGCTGGGGAAAAGAACACGCTTCACGGCACCGAAATGCTATCCTGCCAGTGTATTCACTTGTCTTCAGACAAGGCCAATCTTGGCGGATCCCACCATCCTCTTTCGCCGAGGCAGCAGACCATCGCTCCAGTCCTTCATGGACATATATGCACCTAATTTCACTACAAACCAATGTTATCAAAAACAAATTTAACTAATCCTCATAGAACAATATTACAACACTCCTAGCCTGCATGTTAAACTTATCAAATTACAATAAAAATTCACGTAGCAATAACGAGCTGCAATTGCAAAAAAAAACAAAAAACTACAAACGACCACGAATAATTCAGTGATTGCCATTTAGCCACCAAAACCGAAAATGCTCCGTCTCAGCTCGATGAACCTCGACATACCTCGCAAATGAGTACCTCCGTTGAAACCGTTGATCCCGCGAGCTAAAAATCGGAGGATATTTTATCTTTTTATTAGTGGCCCGCCTATAGATAATATACGAGTATAATCGGGGCACTATCAGAATCAAAAATACATCGATTTATGTTCAAATACACGAATGCTTCTGGAGGAATGAAGCCAGTGGTAAGACAAGTCTCAATGTGCTTGTTGGTAGGGTGAAAAGGCTGCGAAATCAAGACATTTTCACTCACAGTTAGACTTCGCAATATGATTTCGAACAAGCTTTAAAATGGATGTATCGACTTTCATTACTTTGGCAATTTGATAAATTTTTGGATTGGATGTAAGTGTTTACAATCCGTCTCTGTTCTATCTCGTTTCCGTTTTCGTCAGAGAGTGTGGTCTAGTACTGAGAAAATTGGGTTGGAATTTGTAATAAGTTATTCATTGATAATGTCAACGTCTGTTTTTCTATTTTTATAGATTTCAAGCCGTTCTAGGATGTAAAGTTTCGGCCCTTTGTTTTGTTTGTGTAGCAATGTCAAAGAGTTCATCATTACGTCAGGCTCATGTGCGTGGTTTTGTAGGTGCGTCGCATAGTTGGAGTCTGCCTTGTTTTGTAAGAAAGATCGTAAGTGCTCTTTGTATTTTATCGTTAGTTTCCGTGTTGTCTTTCCTATGTATATCATGTCGCAGTCCTTGCATATCAGTTTGTATACGTTGCTGCTCTCGTATTTTGATGTGTCATGCAGTTTTGGTTTCAGCTTGTTTTCGATATTGTTGTTAGTTTTGAATGCAGTTTGCACATTGTATTTCCTAAGGAAGTGTGATAATTTGTATGCCTCTTTGACTACGTATGTTAACAAAATCCACTGTTGATCTTTCTTATGAGTTTCTGTCAGTTGGCGTTCCTGTTTTTGTTTGTACTATGTAAAAAGTTTGTCGATGTCACGTTGTTTGTATCCGTTATTACTAGCTATTCTATAAATGTTGTTTAGTTCGTTGGAGTAGTTAGCGGGAGTCATGGGGATGGAGTAGAGTCTTTGCACAATTTATGTTGTGTGGGGGTTGTGGTTGGTTTTCTGTATATTTTATAATCTAATCGGGTTTGTTCGCGTGTCACGGGTAGGTCCATATAGTTGAATTCTCCATTTGTTCTTTTTTTTTTCTATAGTGAAATTTATATTCGGGTGTATTTCATTCATATTAGGTAAGTAGTTCGTCTTGTTTATTTTCTTGTGAGTCAATAACGATGGAACAGTCATCCACATATCGTCTGTGAAATATTACATTGAACGTTTTGACAATTTCGGGTATAAAGGCTTCTTCCAGAGATTGTAAAAATATTTCTGACATTATTGAGGACATTGGATGTCGCATACCCAGACCGTCCTTGGCAATCCATGTGTTGTTATTGAGCCTAAAATAAAATAGTTCTGCTTGATTGTCGTTTCTACAAGATTGAATAGTTGATCTGTGAATTGTTTGCTGTTATTGAATGAAAGTTTTTCCTTTAGGTATAGACGTAGAAGTTTGTAGTAATCGAGCAGTCGCCTAAGCAAACAGCTCAAAAACCGCCATAATACTGGTCCAAATTTTAATTGCAGATTTGAAAAATTTAATTATTTAAATCTACAATTAAAATTCGAACATGGCAACATCTTTTGACGCAGCTTATCCACAACTTGCATAAACGGATAAACTGTGCTCGTGAATTCCCGGTGCGACAGATGCCGTAAGTTGACGGCTGGCAACAAAAGGGAGAGTCTGCTTTTGATCGCCAAGGGAGTACGTCGGGAGGAATACGCGCAATTGTGTGTAATAGTCCCGTCTCGGAAAGTCGCGGCTGTTGAAAGATGAAGAAGATATTTGCGGAAATTATCTACATGCCCGAGCCGTGAACAATAAGAATTAGTTGAAGTAAAGCTTGCGATATTCGTCGGAGTGGAATTGGTGATAGTGATTAATTATATCATGTTCCGATTAAATTGTTCGAAAGTCAATTGGGGTTTGGAACATTTTAAGGTGAAGTTAACGGATTCCCGTTGATGTCGAGTATTAAGTGTCAATCATTATCTACTGATAAATTGCAGATAGTGGAAATAAGAAAACCTAAAAAAATCTTTCGCTTCCACTTGGATGCCCCACTCTTATTTTGGGGCTGTAAGTATCATCGGTAACGACGAAGTCCTCTCAAGTCCCGCCTGTTTTCTCCCGGCCTGGTTTGTCATTTGCGTTAGCAATTTTAACCCTTAGTAGGTTACCTCAGGCTCGACGCCGGCCGATATGTATTTGTTATTACAATAGTTAATTAAGACTTGGGAAAACGTTCCTGAACAGCAAATAGTCTATATTTAGATATGGGTGTGAAATCTGAACCCTAACCCAAGCATCCGCAAATATATTGAAGGCCTTTGAGCGACGGATCCTGAGGTGAATAATCGGAACGAAGCTAGACGGGGACCAATGGCGAATTCGATACAACCATGAGCTGTATGAAATAGGTCTCAACGATTGTAAGACTGTGGAAGCTGCAATGGGCTGGACACATGAATCGTATAGACGAACAACGGATATCCAAAAAGGTATTCGTTGGAAGAACTGAAGGCCGACGACCAGTGGGGAATCCCAAGAAACGCTGGTCTGACTCGGTTGACGGACAGTTCATCGCTGCTCGGATTTCGAAATTGGAGGACGCGGTCAATGGACCGAGACAGTTGGAGGCGATATTTGCAGGAAGCGAAGGCCCGAGACGAGCTGTAGTGCTACAAAGAAGAAGGAGAAGACATTCCCTATTGTTTAGTTGTCTGAGGTTACTTTCGTTATCGCATCTATGGTTGAATGTCTGGCACGGAAACTAAACTGGCAACTAGATATCAACTCATATTTCTCAGTGACCGTTTAATACTTTATAGTGAAGCTTGCGAACATATTCGACCTAGACTGTATCATTGTGTAGAGTACGAACGTGTTCGATCTAGACTATAGTGAAGAACTGTCCCGTTCAGTCGGTTGAGTAGTAAGTGCCGTGCTACGTGTGTCTTGGCCATGTCTCTATGTAAATTGCAATCATTATTGTCACAATAAAGAGTATTATGTGTAACTTATATCAAATGTACGAGTAACATATTACAACAAGTTGTCGATGAGTATGAAAAAAATGCAAAACATTGTGAAAAGTGAATGACATTAACATTAACCAGTGCTCATCGTGCCCACCTCGTCAGTTTTTTTAAATTCGGTCACGGTTCCAAGTCGCATCTGTTCCAACTGTTCCAGTAGCCGGTCCAAAGTTATTTTCTGCTCGAATTTTCCTGTTTTCGCCAACTAAACGCTGTATTGGCATTTTTACATTAGCTCTGAGATAATTTGCGCATACTCAGAATGGGTGAGCAATCGCAAATCGGATACAATGAATCAGAGCAGTTTGAAAGTTGTTAGGTTTGATATCTACTCTTGGAAGTCAGCAAATCGCACCAGCAACACAAGTCACACCTTTTGAAAGCTATGACACCAAAAATGAAAAGGTTTCGTCATATATGAAGCGTTTTGACAACTATTGTGATCTTAAAAACGTTATTAATAATAAAAGAAGGCTCAACTCGTCCATTCATCGATTGGGAAAGATCACTGTAACAATCAATGGAAGCCGATCTATTCATAGTATAAGCAGGGTATGACGCTTCGCTTGGACGCATGGAGACTCGTCATCTCGGAATCAGCCTCAACGAGGTAAATAGCCAAAAAAACTCAGCTCTCTGTCCACTCAACGTCAACGTAGGCACTTCGCTCAAAGACATCTTCAAGAAATACCAACCCATCTTCGAAGAAAGGATTGGGTGTGTTCCGAACGTAGAAGTTAGGTACTCAGAGAAGGCTTGAAACTAGTTTTCATCCGTAAATGCGATTTTCCCTTTGCATTCCGAGATCCAGTTGAGAGAGTTAGCCACACTGGAGTCTTAAGGAGTCGTCAGTCCGATTGCATCAAGCGATTGGGGATCGCCACTTGTTGTTATAGCTAAGCCCGGCGGTGGGGTAAAGCTATGCGTGGATTACAAGTGTGGGGTGAATTCTAGACTCGTTGCTTTAAATTATATGATGTCCAAATATAGTCCAAATATAGGACAGTTGATGCAGGAATTTACACTCACTGGAGCACGCATTTCTTTGCATTTAACGTACCGGTAGTACATGGAGCAGTTGGTAGCCAAATGGCTAAATATTTGACATCAGTAACACTGATTGACTTCTCTTTTCCCAAGGCTTGCCCACCTCACCACTCTGAAATTCAATTACCTTATATGTTGTAAAATGTTTTACAGATTATATAATAATTCTTTACTGATAATATAAAAAAATTCAATTCCTGCTGTGGTTTCTTTGAGCATTCGAAGGAGATCGATCGTATCCTCTCTACAGTCCATGCCCTCCAACAGAAAGGTCTACTTTTTTTCACTTTTTGGGGTGTAGATGAAGTGCAAAACCTCCCCAATTCAAAGCACCTTTGGCTGACTTCGTCAACCAGTGATTTCGTTTTTATCATTATTTTGTCTACGGTTATCCGTTTAATTTGAAGTTTTTGATTATGTTCGGCTGCCACCTCGCTGCCCGAACACGTTGATTTGTGGTTCTTTTTCGGTATTCTCAGTAATTTTGACTGCATGAGACGACATACCATCCTCGCAAATCAAAAGATACTTTAGACCATTGGTGCAAGATAACAATGAATGTAAAGATGAAGACAATATTCTTCTGATTATCCTGAAGCATTCCATTCCAAATGAACTCAATCCATTGCAACAGATGTTGGTCCACGCAACGAACCAAAATTTCACTGTAGAAAAAATTCAAGAATGGATTGTGAAAACCAACTTGAATCCTCGAGCAACCAATGAAGTCGAAGCAATCGAGATTGAAGAAGATATTCAAGATGAGATCCTGAATCCACAACCGAAAGTTAAGCTTGACCAACTGTTAAAAAGCCTTCAAACGGTTATTCAATGGGCCGATGAAAATTCAGCACTAAAGAACGATTCAATGTCACTTTACAATAATAAACAGATTGCAATTACTCAAATCCAACAGAGTAAACTTACGCAACCGAAAATTTCGAACTTCTTTTCTAAGAAACAATAAATATATATTACTTTTAAAGAAAGAATAGAATAAACAATAAAAATTATATCAATGTTGTGTTTTATTTGACAATGAGGTTCTGATTCAACAACATAAGAATGCCCAAAATGTGACTCGGTATAGGAGCACTCCTCAGTGTAAGCAACAGGTACGATTTTTATTAGTTGCTTATAACGAGGTACTACTGAATATGTATATTTATACAGTCAATTATTTTGTTTTTTTATATCCCCAGGCCAATTCTCTTTTTTCTTGAAAAGCCGTCGAGCCTTGTTTCTTTGAGTGAGCATACGCATTTCGACTCCTTTGAGCCGTCTTCAGTGGATAAAGCATGTGTTGAAAGCGATGTCAAAAGATTCAATGTAATATTTTAAAAACTATACGAAGATGACTGATTCATTATTATTGACTCAAAGAAAATAAAAAAGACGAATTGCTTATCTGTATGAATGAAATACACCCAAATATAAATTTCTCCATAGAAAAAGAAACAAACGAACAACTCAACTATATGGACGTAACGTGACATGGGAACAAACATGTTTACACTATAAAATATACAGAAAACTAACCACAACTGATCCTGTCATACATGTAATATCCAACCACCCCGCACAACATAAATTAGCAGCGTAAAGATCAATGGTGCAGAGACTCCACCCTACTTACTAACTACTCCAACGAACTAAACATTGGATACAAACGTAACTTTAACAAAGTTATTACACGTTACAAACAAAAACAGGAACGCCAACTGACTGAAACATACAAGAACGACCAGCAGCGGATTTCGTTAACATATTGTCGCGTGTTATTGGTTCGCGGCCAATAATTTTAACGTTCCGGGAAAGTGAAAACGCAATGTCTTTTAATTTAAGTTAAAAGAGTTTATTTAATTAAACAAAATGCACAATAATCAGTTAACACTTTCACTAATTTTAATTGTCACTATAAAAAAAACTCTAACACTTGTCCATAAATTTACTATCGCAATTGTCTTCTAAATTACTTCACTATTACGAAACACACTTTTCTACTATTCGAATAATATCGCGTCCCACATACAATCGCAGTTCTTATCGCGGTCGCATGAAAATCATCCTCCCCATTCATTCAGCTCGCCTTTATATAGGGTCTCTACCTATTCGACAAAAACATGTACAAATAATTACATGTACAAATAATTCTGCGAGCTACTGTCGCAATTGTTTTCATCATCATTAAGAACGTCAACGAATGAATTTACTCGAACCCACGAGAACCCAACAAGCATGATCAACATCTGCAAGTGACGTCACTCCATTCATGAAATTGCTCGAACCTACCAGGTACCTCTCGGTAGAACATTCGCCAATGTACGAGAAATGGGTGAATAGGTAGAGACCCTATATAAAGGCGAGCTGAATGAATGGGGAGGATGATTTTCATTCGACCGCGATAAGAACTGCGATTGTATGTGGGACGCGATATTATTCGAATAGTAGAAAAGTGTGTTTCGTAATAGTGAAGTAATTTAGAAGACAATTGCGATAGTAAATTTATGGACAAGTGTTAGAGTTTTTTTTATAGTGACAATTAAAATTAGTGAAAGTGTTAACTGATTATTGTGCATTTTGTTTAATTAAATAAACTCTTTTAACTTAAATTAAAAGACATTGCGTTTTCACTTTCCCGGAACGTTAAAATTATTGGCCGCGAACCAATAACACGCGACAGTAGTGTCAGAAGTGGGATATCTCAACAATGATAAATAAAATTAAAAAAGCGGAAGAATGCAAAACAATTGGGAAAAAAGATACGCTGAACAAGAAATTGAAGAACTTACTTAATGGGGGAGCAAGAAAAGTAAAGCCGATGGTAGAAATTTTGCCAAATTTTGTTATCAACAAATCACCGATCAAATAAACAGCAAAAACAAACGGTACTCCGGTCGCCCAGTCGTCTCCTTCCATACGAGCAATGGTCCGATGTCTTCATCGGCTAGCTGGGCATTTCGAATCTCCTCCGATGACCAACCTTCATCGAATTCGGCCGTTATCAGTCGCAGATCAACGGGCGGTTCCTTTTCCTCAATCCGTCGGCAATGCTTGCAGTTAGCTGAATATGGGCGACGAGATAGGGCGTCAGCATTTCCATGAACTCCGCCCTTTCGATGAACAATTTCGTAGTCGTATGACTGCAATCTTTCGATCCATCTCGCAACTTGTCCCTCGGGGTTTTTGAAGTTAAGTAGCCATCTCAGCGATGCATGGTCCGTTCGAAGAACAAATTTCTGGCCATATAGGTACTTGTGGAACTGCTTGGTGGCCTCTATTATAGCCAATAGCTCCTTCCTGGTCACACAGTAGTTCCTCTCACTTTTTGAAAGAACTCGACTGTAATACGAGAGGACTCTTTCTTCGCCATTGATCTGCTGGGAGAGTACAGCTCCAATACCGCCGTTGCTTGCATCGGTGTCAACTACAAACATTTTTCCGGGTTTCGGATACGCCAGTATGGGTGATTCACATAGCTTTTCCTTCAGGGTCTCAAAGGCTGTCTGGCATTGTTCATTCCAGACATACGGACGATTTTTCTCGGTTAGCTGATGAAGACACTTAGCTATTTTGGCAAAGTCTTTGACGAATCTTCGATAGTAGGTTGCCAGGCCCAGGAAACTTCGTAGTTGGCGCTTGTTGTTTGGTGTTGGCCAGCTTTTCACGGCTTCAATTTTCTCAGGTTCTGTTTTGACCCCTTCTGCTGATACGACATGTCCCAGGTATTTTACTTCAGCTGCGAAAAGGGTACACTTGTCGGGACTAAGTTTCAAATTTGCCAGTCGCAGTCGGGAGAAAACCTCTTCTAAGTTCCGCACATGCTCTTCGAACGTTCTCCCGATGACGATGATGTCATCTAGGTACACCAAGCAGGTTTTCCAGGTTAGACCACGTAGCACGTATTCCATCAAGCGTTCGGAAGTGGCTGGAGCATTGCAAAGCCCAAACGGCATCACCACAAATTCCCACAATCCGGTCCCAACTGAAAATGCGGTCTTGTCAATTTCTACCTGCCAGTAGCCACTCTTGAGATCGAGTGTAGAAAACCATTTTGCGTCGGCTAAAGTGTCCATGATGTCATCGATGCGTGGGAGCGGGTAGCTATCTTTCTTAGTGACGTCGTTAAGCTGCCTATAGTCGACACAAAAGCGAGTGCTACCATCCTTTTTCTTTACCAGAACTACAGGCGCGGCCCATGGACTTACAGAAGGTTCAATAATGCCTTGTTTTTCCATGTCCGAGATCAGCGCGCTCACTTCTCCTTGTTTGGCTATAGGGAGACGTCTTGGTGCTTGTCGAATCGGCTTGGCTCCCTGTGTGTCTATGACGTGAGTTACCATACTCGTTCGGCCTTGGTCATCCGGGCTTGTTGAGAAGATGTCACTGTACTTGGTGACCAGATCAGAGGCTCGTTTGAATAGCTGCACCGGCAATTTGACTTGCTTCAATATTGCAGACGTGGATTCCCGGGCTTTTTCTGTGTCTTGCCTCCTTTTCCAATGATGGTTGTGAGTAGCTTCCAAAGAGGTGATGGTGGAAACAGGCTGGCACCTGCCGATGACTTCTCCCGCTTTGATGCTCGTGGTTGAGTCTGCGGTGTTAAGGACTCTAACCGGCACATATCCGTTCCTCAAAGATCTTACAAGGCTTCGTCCTACAATCAAACTGCGCAATGCGGATGTCTTCGTTGGCTCTATCAGATAAGATCGGTGGTCTCCAGAATCACCATCAAGCTTGGCCCATACAATGCTTTCGGAAGAATTTGGTACATCAGTGTCAGTACATACCACTACATTCATCTTGGGAATTTGGACGCTGGGATCCTCCATCAGTACTTCGACATTCTGCCATTTCAAGACACGTTTTCCCAAGTCCAACGTGATTCCATGTGGTCGCAGAAAATCCATTCCGAGAATGCAGTCATCCATAATGTTCGCGACCAGAAAATTATGTCGGAACACAAGGTCTCCCAACTGTATCTGGAGGTTGACCTCTCCATGAACAGGTGCAGTTTCTCCCGTAGCTGTCCGTAGTGAGAAAATTCTGCCCTTGTGAAGTTGTTGCTGTCTAACTAGGTCTGGTCGGATAATCGATCGGGTTGCACCAGTGTCGATTGTTATGGTGCAGTGTTCTCCGTCAATTTGACCCGGAAGGCATAAGTCCGCTTCTCCACGATGTAGTCTCGACACGGTGATGGTGGTGCTGGGGACGTCGATCCTCCTAGCCAACCTCTGCCCCACGAAGTTGGCTCTTACATGTTTCCCGACCCCTCTGTTTGAAGGGCTTCCATTCTGGGCTCCTGACTCGGTCTGAATCTCCTCCTAGCTGCACACCCTGGACAATAGCTCGGTTTTCTTCGCTTCTTGCAGTCTCTTTGCAGGTGCCCCTTCTCTCCGCAATTCCAGCATCTAGGCGCACCATTTACATGCGGGTCTCGCTCAATTTCTACGCGCTCACACCTGCACTCGTCTGTCACTACCTCACGCACCCGGGCAGTGGTACGAGTCACATTTTTCGCTGCCTCAAAGTTCAGACTATAAGCCAATGCGTCCTTAACCGTTTGCTTTTGAGCTAAACGCACGGCTTGTTGTAATTCCGGGTCCTTTAGTGCGCTGATGAATGCTTCCGTCGCTGCAATATGTAGACAAAGAGACATACAAACTATCAAACTTCCTTAAGAAATACAAACTGTATCCAAAATTAACAACAACATTGGAAATAAACTGAAACCAAACCTGAATGATATATCAATATACGAGAACAGCCGCGCGTATACAAACTGACATGCAAGGACGGCTACATGGTATACATCGAAAGGAGAACACAGAAACTAACGCCTAATTATAAAGAGCACTTACGATCTTTCTTACAAAACAAAGCAGTCTCCAACTATGCGAAGCACCTACAGAACCACGCACATGAGTCTGACGCTATGACAAACTCTATGACATTGTTACACAAATAAAGCAAACGATCGAAACTTGACATCCTAGAAAGACTTGAAATATATATAAACATAAAAAGACAAACGGTAACATTATCAACGAACAATTTATTACGAATTCCGTCGCAATTTTCTCGGTACTAGACCACATCCTTCGATGAAAACGAAAGCGAGACGAATCGGAACAAACAGAATCCAACAACCCGAAAAAACAAAAACCTAATATCCCCCTACCTGGCCTAACCTAGGAACTACCTGCTTACCCCTCCCAAGCATATATAAAGTCATTTCTTTCCACACATCCTTTAGAAACTGAAGATGACTCAAAGGAGTCAACACGCGTCTGCTCACTGAAAGAAGTAAGGCCTGGTAGCTTTTCAATAAAAAAACGTATATATGTTTTATATTTAAAGTTAAATTGAAATTTTGACTGAAGAACATTGGACTCTGATGTATAAATATGAACCCTCTATACGGCACCGAGAAAATAAGCGATGTTTCCAGGTTTGAAAGCGAATAACTTGGGAGAATGAGATCAGCATTAGCGTCATCGCAACTAAAAGTGGCGTATAATGATGTAACAAATATACTACGAATTTTTCGCTAATAAAATAGTTTTTATTACATCAAAATCATAAAAGCCCCAACATTTGAATTCAATTCAAATAATTAAAAATAATCATGTCCTTTGATGTTAAAAGTAAAAAACTTAACAAAAATTCTCCTCGTTGTATGCATACGAGTAATCTAAAAAAGTTTATATTTCATTCAGTCTTAATAACTTGGAGTTTTCACAGTAATGCATCGGCCAAAACGTGACTTTAATGTTCGCCCTGGAGTGTCAGGAAGATTCTCTATAGCATCGATTCTAATTTTTTTTCGCAATGGTGGAAATCGATTTTTTGTACCTGGCTTACGCCCAACAGTTAATCTTAACGGTGGTTTATCATCTTCATGGCAAACGGTTTCATTTGGACTTGTTATTTGCGATGAATCCTCTTCATCACTTTTTTGAGTTTCTGCTACCATTAGCTTGATCAGATGTGCATGAAACGTTGTTAAATGTTTGTTCTAATGAATATAAAACATTAAAATGAATTCAGAAAATAAATATTAAAAACGTTTTCTTTAAAAATTAGCAAATTTTTGTGCCGTTCGGGTACGTACCATTTCTTGCTGATCGTCACAATACAACAGACAAACTATGCAAAAAAATTTTCGATGAATCATGGAGTGTGTTAAAATGCTTAGTTTTGTGACAAAAGATTCACAACATTCAGCACACATATATTTAAGGCCACGAGGTTCATACAAATCCACTGTCATCGGGAAATAGTTCTAGAATTAAAAATAAATTAATAGTCATTTTATACTAGTTACAAGGCTAAACCTCTTTCCATACGGCATTGTAAACACATTTCTTCCGTGTTTGGAGGGTACCGTATGTATTTATTTCTTGTTTCATATGTTGCTTTTCAAATTCACTTTTAATATTCAGAAGATTTTTATTATTATCCTCATTGTTTAATTCCGCATTTGAATGACTGTTCATTGTTAAGTTCATTTTCGATCGTTTCTAGAAAAAAACTACAAAGTATTATAAACATACGTATACGGCAACCCTACTAATCCAGAGAAAATAACTAGATACAAAACGGGAATTTAGTTTGGGCATTCATTGCCTTTAAACGTTGATAATTTTATCAAAATAATTAATTAACATTTTAGAGGCCTGTAAAGTATAATTTCTATTAAGACCAAACATTCAATTTTCCTTTGATTCCGAAAGATTAATTTGAAAGCGACTGCTCGAATTTAATTCACTCTTTTCAAGGCACTTTGAAATGCATTATTAGAGTTGTTGTCGTGGTTTGTGCTAATTTCGCTAGTCCCTTATATACATATTACTTTATTCAGCAGTTATCACTTGTACTTATCATCTAGTAATTTTTCATACGAGGTCTATTCGAAAAGTATCTGCGGGGTATGAGCGTAATCAGTAACACCTTATAAAACTCTCTGGACACCGCAGTTACCGACGAGACACCTGTACTAAACGCTACCGCTTTCGGCTTCTACTTCAGTAGGCTTTTGGGCTGAAAGCGGAGAAGATGAAATGTAAACGGTGCGAGTGACAGGATCTGTCACGAAGGGGACCGGGAAGAGGGTTATCATGCGTCAGTCAGGGAACAGTTTTGAGGAGTGTTTTTCCTTGTCAGGCCTATCTTTTCGTTGTATTTATTTAGCGTCTGTATCCCTAAACGCGTGAATCTACCGAGAAAACGCAATTTTATTAACGTTAAGATTGCCGACGCAAACAAGTGACCTGCTCAAGGGAACATTACGCCCTTGCTCACAGTGAACTTCGGTTGGATTTTGACGTCCATCATTGGATCGTCTCGACTTGATTTTCACCCGAGGAGACGACGCGGCAAAAGGGCAATATTGGACGAAAAAGACTCATTGAAATTAGCCACATTTGCATGACCATCGTAATTTGACTTGTTTGTATTTCACCTTTCAGTGTGCGTAAAAGTACATATAGCCGACGTGAGCTCCTACACTGGACGCGTGTCGTGGCTACGTGCAAATCTTCGGACAGTGCCATTGGCGACGGTGGATGAGTGTTCCCATGGCGCAAGACAGCAAGAATCTGTAAAAGGTGATAAACAAAAGGAACGTAAATCTCTTGTTGTACATGCATGATTAGTTAAGTTTCAAAGAATTAATCTCAATGGATGATTTGAATCTCCTCACCGGAACGGTACACCTGCTGGGCAAAGTCGACAGTAATGCTTACGAAATAATATAGAAACGTTTGTTTATTTCTCAATTCAATTAGTTTTAATTGACCAATTCACTAACTTGTTCAGAAAATATATGTTGGCAACGAATATGGTCATATTCCACGAGGCGTGTTCATAACTCGGGGGAGAACGTTGTTCTATTGGAGGAAATTGATGGAGATAGAGAAGTTCAACTGCCTCTAAACGAAGTATCTTTCGAAGAAATTTTGGACGCACAACGTTGTGAACAAGAGTGATGCCAAGAAAAGCATAGGTTAACTTCGAAGACACTGAACGAGCGAGGACTCTCGACGACAGCAGATTTAATCAGTGAAGATTGCTTTAAGTTATTCGAGTATATTTATATTTTAACGAAAACAGGTCATGCTGTTCTTTGCATTTAATGAGAACGGACTCAATTTTATGTTTTACCTCAGCCTAATTTCTTTAATTAGATTCAAAAGATAGCGAAAACATCCAACATTGTTTTGGTGAATACTGTTTGCAAGAAAATCTAGTGATGCTACTGATCCTTCCAGATACTTGGTCATTTTGATATTTAGGATTTGTTGTCATTTCCTCCGTTGTGGTAGTCTTTCTGTTATCAGGAACTTCAATTCTAACATTCCGAAGAGATTTTACCGCTGTGTGCAGCATTTTACCACGGAATCACTCGAGTGTGTGTATCCGTCTTAATTTATGAGGCTTATATGAGAGTTCCACAATCGTTATAGAAAAGTCATATCTGATATCCTGATTCCGTGAATAAATAGGCCTTCCTACGCACGAATTATTGACCGTACATTTATCTTAGGGTGAAACAACCCCACACCGGATGCATGTGGGATAACTCACCACACTTTCATTTACTACGTATATTGTATTGGTATTGACAAACTTTTGCTTGAAAAAATTTATATGGAATCTACCCGCAACTAAAACAAAAAGAAAATAGGGGCAACTTAGATTTGACGACACATTTTGAGACTGATGTTTTCATATTTTTATCGAATGCATCGAAGTTTACGTGCATCAGAGAGAGAGAGTGGAGAATTAACACGATATAAATGCATAGTTGATCCATTACTGTTGTGTAGACAACGGTAGAGAAACTATATGTTGTATTTATTTTATGTTTGCCAAAAGACTAAAATAATAACAAAAACAAAAAACAAGTGCGTTTGGTAAAAACTATAATTACGAGTATTTGTATGAAGAAAGTTTTATGCATTAAGAGAAACCAAACTTTCACCCGTCGTGCCTGCGTCTTTCTGTTTTTTCCGTTCTGCGCTCCGTGTTTCTTCATCCTACAAATCGTGTAAGCGATAAATAATTTGTAGTAGGACTTGGTGCCAGGAAAGAGAACCCGCCCCACGACACCGCAGACGCTAGCCTGCCAGTACATGCACGCATTTCTAGACCAAGTCACTCTCAGTGATCACCAACACCTAGTTCACTGAGGCAGCCCAACATCACTGCAAGCCCTTCACGGACAATTAATCACCCACATTCACTACACGCCTTGATTCGCGCGCAACGTGTATTTATTCACAGAGTATTTTTTTCGTCACATACAAGTATACTCGTGGCAGAGAAGAAAAACTTCCGCTGCGGAATACTTCAGGACTACTTGAAAGTTGTTTCTATTGGCGGTTGCGAAGGTCGACTTTTGGTTACCAGAACTGACAATGCCACTGTAAGGACACTGGCTTGACGACATCGAGACGATTCAAACTAATACGATCGATACGATCAATGCCATTCCAAAATCTGTTCCTAAATTGCTTCAGGACATACGAAAACTGGAGGGTGTTATTCAATCAATAATGACTATTTTGAAAGATACTATGAGCCAGACAAAGAATAATAACACCATTGTGGAGCAGGACGCCATTTAATAAATTGGTAACGTCAATTATTTAAACCACGTAGCTTAGTGGTTAGATCACTAAGCCCACAAGCCGAATGTCTCTGGTTCGAGTTTCGTTGGCGTCAACGAGATTTAGTTCAAGTGATTCTTCGGATGGACTATAAGCCTGTTCATTTATGATACGCGCTGGTTTAACCTGTACTAAACGCTACCGCTTTCGGCTTCTACTTCAGTAGGCTTTTGGGCTGAAAGCGGAGAAGATGAAATGTAAACGGTGCGAGTGACAGGATCTGTCACGAAGGGGACCGGGAAGAGGGTTATCATGCGTCAGTCAGGGAACAGTTTTGAGGAGTGTTTTTCCTTGTCAGGCCTATCTTTTCGTTGTATTTATTTAGCGTCTGTATCCCTAAACGCGTGAATCTACCGAGAAAACGCAATTTTATTAACGTTAAGATTGCCGACGCAAACAAGTGACCTGCTCAAGGGAACATTACGCCCTTGCTCACAGTGAACTTCGGTTGGATTTTGACGTCCATCATTGGATCGTCTCGACTTGATTTTCACCCGAGGAGACGACGCGGCAAAAGGGCAATATTGGACGAAAAAGACTCATTGAAATTAGCCACATTTGCATGACCATCGTAATTTGACTTGTTTGTATTTCACCTTTCAGTGTGCGTAAAAGTACATATAGCCGACGTGAGCTCCTACACTGGACGCGTGTCGTGGCTACGTGCAAATCTTCGGACAGTGCCATTGGCGACGGTGGATGAGTGTTCCCATGGCGCAAGACAGCAAGAATCTGTAAAAGGTGATAAACAAAAGGAACGTAAATCTCTTGTTGATTCTTCGGATGGACTATAAGCCTGTTCATTTATGATACGCGCTGGTTTAAAATCAGAACGTATCGCAGCTGGGTCGACGAACACACGGTCAAAGCGTGATAGTGATCATATCACCTTGTGGAGTGCCGATACATTCGATCATGACAATGAGATACTCTAACTATCTCTAAGCGAAGGCCCGAAAGGGGCTGTAGTGCTACGTAAAAAAAAAAATATTTAAACATCCTTGAATGGATTTACTATCAAACCTCTGAACTGGGATGCTTGATAAGTCTTTATTAATTAATTTTCAATTATACTGTTAACTTCTAAGGATGTTATGGAAATATTTTTATTTTGTTCGGTTCCCTTCCTTGCCTTCCACACCTTCCGAAACAACAATAAATAATCTTATGGTATATTTTCGACAGCAAATGACAAAAAGGAACCTTCCTAGGGCCGGAACATGTCGCAAGGTTCCCAAAGCTAAAAAAATTGCAAGCGGATGCAGAAAAGTCCATAAACATCAACAGGGAGACGTTCGACACAAGCCGAGCTATCACAAAGGTCGTTGCAAATAATTTCGGATACACTACGCACGTTCCCATATAAAACTCAGTTTCTGAACATTCTCCCGATGAAACAATTTAACTTGGGCTCCTGTTTCAACAAGCCAACAACTTTCTTCAAATTAAACAAGTTGGGTAGACAAAACTAAGCTCACGTCGGAAGGGTTTTGTAATCAACTTACGGTATGGAGACACCAATAATGAATAAACGTTAACGGCATTTATGACAAATACACACTCATTTTAAAAGGCAAATCATAGTTACTCTATTTTAACCTGCCATTTTTCGCAATACTACTAACAACCAATAACTGAATGAAACCTTAAAGATGTTTTTGTTATTCATTTTATCTCAAAATTCGGTGAGGATCCAAATGAAAGCATAGTGTCTGATTCGACGGAATAGTAGAAGAACCGAATAGTAGAAGAACCGTACCTTGTTTTTGTTGTAATCGAAGAACTTTCAAATAGCGGTTATTTCCGCAAATACAATTTGACTTTATTGAAAATTCCAAAGTATAAGAATCTTTTCTTCAACAACTTAAATTAAAGGTACGGTGAGTACTACCCGATTCTTTTGAAATTTTTGTGGCTGATTAGCCATCCAGCCATCTATTCATTGGATTTAAGGATATCCTCACGATTTTGTTCAAGAAAATGCAAAATTGATAAATTATACTAACAGTGAATTGCAATTTCTCAGGTATTTGTCGTTGTTGCACTCATAAGGAACTACCTCCATAATTTTTTTCAGATTTTTCGATCCACAGGTGTCCATTCGCGTTTTCTCCCGCTTCCCCTGCCTACCCCGTCATATATATTCCAATTTAAATTGCTGATACTGAAAGATTTCGTCAAGACCTTTCATTTGACACCCTACTCGACTATCTTTTCTAAAAAAAATTGTTTGAGGTGTCAGATCCTTATATGAGGAGACCCCTCTTAAAAACCTTTGAAATTTTTGCGACTATGGAACTTTCATTAACCGGAAACTTCTGAGAATTTTACAAAATTTGATGACTGTAGCTTCTGTAGTTCTTGAGAAAACTTGCTGTGACGCACTGACGGACGGACAGGTACCGATTTTAATAAGGTATTGTAAAAAAAATTTTACAAAATTATAATTTTATATATTTTTTTATTTTATATATATAATTTTATTTTAAGTATCAACTTTGGGGCTAGATGCCCTTGAATCTTTTTAATAGCCATCTAGGGATCCAAGATATTTCTGTAATTTGGTTATGAGTACTACTTGGAAGCCTCCCTGTGGAGCTTTCGGTCTCCCAACGGACGCGCCCTTAGATGGCGGATAAAGGGTGCCCTAACCGGCGCCGGCGGGTATGTGAGAAATAAAATACCACTCGTGGACAAAAAGGCGACAAGTCGAAGCGCTGATAACGCTCTATTACATCCACGAGGGAACGTGGGCTTCCCAAAACGGTAGCACATTCAAATAAATCGACCATGTTCTCATACAAAAACGCATCAACATAGCCTTGCAGGAGGGAGAAAGTAAATCAAGGGGAAGACAGTAAGAGATGTAGTAAAAGAAGCGACCGAAGAGGTCTTGGGGCACCGGCCAACGAAAAGTAGCAACGACTTGTACAACACAGAATACATAGAAGCGGTTAAGAAAAGGAACAAGTCGTAAAAATACAGAAAAAAAAAATATAATACCCTCCGACGACAAGCAAACAAAATGTGCATAAGGATCAATCATCGGTAACCCAGTCGAAATTAAAAACAGGTGGCTGCAATATTTCCAGAAGCTATACGCTCCGTCGTTAGTGCGCCTACAAGAGAAGATGTAAGAAATTGAAATTTAATTTTTGTAATACCCAGAACCGACCTGATGACCTGATGAAATTTTACGATTTTACGAGAAATTTCATATTAGCCTCTTTTTAAACTATGGAGATTTATAAAGAAACAAACTTATACCAAAAGCTATATATCTTATTAACTATATATATATATATATATATATATATATATATATATATATATATATATATATATATATATGTTATATATATATATATATATATATATATATATATATATATATATATTATATATATATATATGTTATATATATATATATATATATATATATTTATATATTTATATATATATATATATATATATATATATATATATATATATATATATATATATATATGTTATATATATATATATATATGTTATATATATATATATATATATATATATATATATATATATATATATATATATATATATATATATATTATATATATATATATATATATATATATATATATATATATATATATATATATATAGATAATATATACATATATATATACATATATATATATATATATATATATATATATATATATATATATATATATATATATATATATATATATATATATATATATATATATATATATATCTATATATATACAGAGGTGGCCAAAAGTGATCGGACAATACAAGAAACAAGCAATAAAATACTTTTACGAGCATAAGCTTTGAAATGAAATAAAAATTTTTCCCTTATATAAAAGTCACTTGTATTCTCAATTAGTTGCACAAAAAAATAAAACAGAAATAAAAAGAATTTCACAAGAAAATTAACAACTAATTCAAATTCACATTGCATCAAGTGGACAAAAGTAATCGGACGTTCAATTGTAATACTTTTCTTTCTGATGATTCCATTAGAACATAGGCTTTTAATATGTAGTTGCGTATCCTTTTTGTTTTATAACTTCTGTTAACCTATTGGGCATAGACTGTACCAACTTACGGGTAACGTCCGGAGTAATGTTGTCCCATTCTTCTAATAACACCGTCTTCAGTTGACTTTTATTAGTAATGTGATGGTTCCTTATTTTTTTATCCAGATGATCCCAAAGATGTTCGATGGGATTTAGGTCTGGGGATTGCGGTGGTGTTTTTAATTGACCAGGAGTGTTGAAAAGGAGCCACATACGAACGTCATGAGCTGTATGCTTTGGGTCATTATCTTGCTGGAACAAATAATGACCATCAAGACCCAATTTTTGTGCACTTTTTTTCAAATTTTCTTTCAAAATCGACAAGTAACCTAGTTTGTCCATAGGTTCGTCAATGAAAACAAGTTCTCCTACACCGTTGGCAGCCATGCAACCCCAGACCATTACACAGCCACCTCCGTGTTTTACTGTATGTTGAATGTTTTTGGGATGAAGCTCACTATTTTGAGTTCTCCACACCAACAACCTGCCGTCGGAGTGGTAGATATTAAACTTACTCTCACCAGAGAATATTATACGAGTCCAAAAGTCGAGCGGCTTGCTTTTAAATTCTTTTGCAAAGCATAATCTTTTCTTCTTATTAACTTTGCTAATTAGTGGTTTCTTTCGAGGTACTCTCGCTTGATAACCAGCACGGCTGAGAGCTCTACGAATAGTCCGGGCACTAACATTGGTACCATTTACATCTGCTAATTGATCCCTAATACTTCTGGACGTTGTAGTCGGATTCTTTTTAACAATTCTTAAGATTTTTCGTGCGTCTGTCTCTGTTAGTTTACATGGTCGACCACTCCTAATTTCGTTTTCCACCTGATTATTTTTTCTGAACCGTTTCACGATATCGAAAACTGTCGAACGACTTCTTCCAATTATTTTTGATATTTCAGAAAAGGATTTATTCTCTTTATACAACTTTATTATAACTTTTCTTTCATGTATACAGGTTTCTTTGCGATTCTTAGCCATGTTTAACTTTCTTCACTTAAAACTGACAAGTAAATGACTGATATCAGAAAAACACATATCAACATATAATTAGGGGAATTCCCTTTTAAACTCGGAAATGAAAAGAAAAGAATTGCTCCAAACTTCAATGACTAATTTCACACTTTTCAAAATGTCCGATTACTTTTGTCCACTTGATGCAATGTGAATTTGAATTAGTTGTTAATTTTCTTGTGAAAATCTTTTTATTTCTGTTTTATTTTTTTGTGCAATTAATTGAGAATACAAGTACTTTTATATAAGGGAAAAATTTTTATTTCATTTCAAAGCTTATGCTCGTAAAAGTATTTTATTGCTTGTTTCTTGTATTGTCCGATCACTTTTGGCCACCTCTGTATATATATATATATATATATATATATATATATATATATATATATATATATATATATATATATATATATATATGTATATATATATATATATATATATATATATATATATATATATATATATATATGTTATATATATATATATATATATATATATATATATGTTATATATATAGATTATATATATATATATATATATATATATATATATATATATATATATATATATATATATATATATATATATATATATATATATAGTGACACAACATTGTACTTTATATGAATTTTTTTAAATCTCTAGCTTTTATAAATAAGCGAATTTACAAGCGATACAACGCACATCCATTTAATATACTCGTACAAAGGTAGAAAAACAGAATTTAAATTGTACAGAGTTGATTTAGCTCCAAAATTTTTTTCACTTTTCTAAAAACCTGCTTGGAATTGTATTATATATCATTATATAGAAAATTATGATCACAGATGTAGTATTATTACGGCTTCAAAATATTTAAACTGTAGTGAGATTTTCATAGGAAAGTGCCTTAAACAATCAATTTAACTTTATAGTGTATAACTTATCAAACTTTATTTAAGCGTGTCCCTTATCAATAATTTTATCTTCAACACCAAAAAATTAACTTAGCCAGCAAGAACCACGAGAAGGTTCAGAGCTTTCTTGTCAGGAGAGGAAGGCAAGGGAGAAAAAACATTTTGCAAGCCATTAATATATGCAACAGTTTAGGGAATAGTTTACGCACCCAATAATGGTCACCAAAGTAGTTTGCCGGCAAAAAAACAACAATGAACAGATGGTTAGAAGGAATGCAGAAAGGATAAAATAAGTTAATACGTATGAAGCTTTTGTTTGACTTTGCATTATGAAATAAAATAAAAATTTACGTCCAAACGTATTGATTCAAAGAAAAATGAAAACTGAGCGGCTGTGTCATGATGAAAGTTTCGACAAAATAATTATATTGAAGCGTAGTATTTTCATAAAACCGCGTTAATATTTATAAATTACTAAATGTATTCTTCTCTCCTTTTGCGCTGCAAAATTATCAATGATTAGATCGAACGTTGATTGATAAAAGTGACAATTTATTAAGACGTTCTTCCCCAGAAGAATTTCTAAGGTAATTTTTCATTGTTTTCAACGTTGAAAAGCTTCGTTCTGCAGAAGCTTTTGTTGCTGTTATAGTTAAAACTAAGTGTCAAAGTTTGAAAAAATCAGGAATGATTTTTGAGGAAATATTGAAAAATTTCTTTAAAGGTTTTACCCTTCATATCACAATTAGAAAAAGGACTGAATGCTCTATACGTAAGGATGAAAAGTCAAATCTGTTTGGGTAAGATTGCAGAAAATTAGTGAAAAGTGTGCTCGGAAACTTAGTGGAAAAATTCGGATAAAAGGAAGTGTTCAGCAATTCTAAAAATTTTAATTGATTTAGTAATTCGAATTTTAGATTCAACACTTGGCTTATGTTGTCCAGAATTTCACACTTTTTTTCGGTTGGAAGGAGGGTCACACTTGTCCACTGTAACTTTGAAAAATGAATCGAAATTTGATCGAATGTCTTGGAGCCTACTTCTGAAATCATCAATTTTCTTAATACAGTACTAAATTTCATTTTGTTTTGTTTGGAAAATGTTAAATAAAATGTCGCAAAATGGAAAAATTAATGCAAATGCAGTTAACAGAAAATGAAATAGAAAATCTGTTACAGGTGCTAAAAACCCTTTTGCAGCGTATTTACGACATCTAAGAGAAGATTTTCTAAATCTGATATATTTTCAAATATGCTTGTTATTAAGCAGCCGGTAAAGTTTACCTAATAGTAATAACTCTAGGCGATCGTCTTTTTACGAACTCATCGAATTTCGAACACCTTTTAGTGGAATGACTAAAAAATGATGAAAAACCATGCAAACTCAAAAAGAAAATTCGGCAGTTAAGTTTAATCTATGGGCAAAACAATGTAAAAATGTAGCATCTAGAAACCTTTCTCTCACTCTTTTTTAAAGCCACTAACTCCACCAGACATAACCGCTCCTCCATCATAACTTTGTGAAATTAATTTTGCTTCACATTCAAACTTGTATAATATTTCACTAACATGATCATGTAGGGCTGAAGCTGTTCTATCGGTAGACACATCTCGAAAAGCCAAGAAAACGTTCCTGTATAACACCTTCTTCAGTACGTACCTTAATATTGTTACATGTACAAATAATTACATGTACAAATAATTCTGCGAGCTACTGTCGCAATTGTTTTCATCATCATTAAGAACGTCAACAAATGAATTTACTCGAACCCACGAGAACTCAACAAGCATAATCAACATCTGCAAGTGACGTCACTCCATTCATTAATTTGCTCGAACCTACCAGGTACCTCTCGGTAAAACATTCGCCAATGTGCGAGAAATGGGTGAATAGGTAGAGACCCTATATAAAGGCGAGCTGAATGAATGGGGGAATCATTCATTCGACCGCGAGAAGAACTGCGATTGTGTGTGGGAAGCGATATTCTTCGAGTAGTAGAAAAGTGTGTTTCGTAATAGTGAAGTAATTTAGAAGACAATTGCGATAATAAATTTATGGACAAGTGTTAGATAATTTTAATAGTGACAATTAAAATTAGTGAAAGTGTTAACTGATTATTGTGCATTTTATTGAATAAACTCTTTTAACTTAAATTAAAAGACATTGCGTTTTCACTTTCCCGGAACATTAAAATTATTGGCCGCGAACCGAAAACACGCGACAATATTGTATATTAGAAAGCTGAGACTTTGTGAATACATCAGTTGTTTCGTCTAACATCATTGATTCGAAGGGAGACTTCGCAATTTCCTTGCGGATAGTATCAAAAATAATGGAAGAAATTGAAACGGCGTCGCCAAGACCCTCTCCACCGACTACTTGAAGCCAGTATACATGGAGCACTCCAATGCCCAGCCATCAACACCAACATTACCACTGACTCTGCCAGCCTCACTTCAAATACCCACTCCAATGCCCTTACTGCCATCACAGGTGGTTAAACCGGCCGATGGCATACTGATACAGCAGCCACCGTCTACTACTGCCAGGAGGAAGTCACATTTTCACTCCCTTCGACGAACACGAAGGTCATAGGCGAGGGAGTGACTGTGGTGTCACGCAACATTCCAACGTCAGCGCATCCCTCACGGCGTAAACAGGTCCTCGTCCCCCGAGATATTTTCGCCTGCCACCCGATTTCCCGTATCAGTGGCGCGAGCAATTCCCTCGAGAAAAGGGAAAATTTGATTGAGCCGTTCTGCTAAGTACTCATGAATCAAATTACATGCGAGAACCTAGGCAAATCGAATCCAGTTCGTCATCGGAACCTCAATATCATCATCGTCGCAAACAACAACATCTCCATCAACCACATTATCGTCATCATCAATAACATCATCCTCGTCGTCGTCCTATTTCTTGCTCTAACAAAGAGTAAAATATTGTCTAATAGTAAAATATACCTTATTAAAAGTGTAAAACCAACGTTTAAAGAATCAACAAGAAAATTTATGTAACTGTTGTATTTACTAAACCCTAAGCAAAATCCCAGAAAAAAAACATGAAATAATCAATTGGTTTAGAAACTTATAGTTTAAACAATTCCAGATTTGAAGTAAAAAATGGAAAGTTTTCAAGCTTCATGTCTGTATGCATTGGTGAAAATTGAAATCTTACACCAATACATACATGCATGAAGCTTGAAAGCTTTCCTTCTTTCGACTAAAATTTGTAATAAAAACTCACCTTTATGACGATCACTATAACTTTGAAATCGATTGTTTTCACTCGCGACACTTTTCCAATCGATTTTTATATAAGCGACGTTATTAAACTAACTAAAAAACTTCAAAATTGATTATTTTCATTCGCGACACTTCCACAATCGATTTTCATGTAATTAGTCCACTCGGAACGATGTAAAACGAACGTCTGAAATTGATTTTCAATGCCAAAATAAATTTTCCCCAGGCGGACAAGATAAAATGGATGACGACATTGGAAGAAAATTGAAGTTTAAAAACCGAAAGTAGAATCAAGAAATTGACGTTCAACGAAAAATTTGTAAAAACGTAAACATTTCTACAATCCTCGCAAGCACACACAGAAATCCATCAAAAAATCTTTATAGCAAAACAAAGTCTCCCAAACCTCTTTTTCACCCATATGTTCATCAAGTTTCCTGCTTTTTATCCATCCTTCATAAATCTCTATAATAAAACGAAATCATCCAAACCTCTTTTTCGCCCACATTTTCATCAAGTTTCGTACTTTTCATCCGTCTTTCATATGCTGCCAAATTTTGATATCATGAAACATACATGAAACATACCATCAAGCCATCAAGATTTTGTACTGATTTACCGGTAGCTCTACAGTCATCCCAGCGTAATTTGCTAATAGCATGATCTTTTTCCAGCGTAATTTGCTAATAGCATGATCTTTTTCCAGCGTAATTTGCTAATAGTATGATCTTTTTCCTCTAAGAAATGTTATTTTACATTGGCCAGTAGCATTTGGTTTCCAAATTGAATTTGGAAGCGGCTGTTAACATAGCATCTTTGCCATATATTTCACCATTTTTCCTACATAAAATGTTAATTTTTATTGGATACATTGAAGGATAGAAGGGACAAGGGTGCTCGGCTTTGTACGCAGAGCTCTGTGGCGCTTCCCTGGGCAATCTATAGTTGGATAGTAGAGTATATACAAGCTGATGATAGTATATTGAACGAGGTGTAAGAATGAACGATTGAACGCTGGGCGTGACTTTCGAAAGTTGGTTGTATAGCGAGTCGATGATGAATATTTCCTTTCAGAAAATTTTGTTTAGAATTTGATATGAATGAATGCCAGGTTTTGCGTTGGTCGTTCATAATGAAAATTTCTGTGTTCGATCATCATGATCAGTGAAGAGATTTATTGATAAAAAGGAGTAAAGTTCGCGTAGGTTCCATGTCTTTGGTAGGTTTTATGTTGAAAGCTTTAATTGGGAATACACTATTTAAGAATTCAGAATATTAAAAAACTTCCTGAAGAATTTTTCTCTTGTAGAAAATAATATTGGAAGCATCATGAAAGCAATAGTTGATTTGATAAGGGAAGCAGTACTTCCCTTGCGTACAATGATGAACCGCCCCTGATATACATATATATATATATATATATATATATATATATATATATATATATATATATATATATATATATATATATATATATATATATATGTTATATATATAGTATATACATATATATTGTCGCGGCTTATGTTTCGCGGCCGATTATTTTAATGTTCCGGGAAAGTGTAGACGCTATTTCTTTTAAATTCAGTTAAAAGAGTTTATTCACTAAGAATGCACAATCATTCATTTCACTATTTTTACAAAAATTAATTAAAATGTTATTTTTCACTTGTCTATAAATTTTTATTTCAACTGTCTTAACTATCAACCAATATCGCCTTCAATTCCCACTCCACACTTATCGCACTTACTATCGCGGTTTTACTATCCCTCCCCATTCATTCAGCTCTGCTTTATATAGGGTCTCTAGTCATTCAATCCATTTCTCGTATATTGGCGAATGTTCTGACGAGAACTACCTGAAATATTCGAGCAATTCTGAATACCCCGCAGTGACGTCACTTTCAGATGTTGATCATGCTTGGTTGATTCTTGTGCTTTCAAGTACATTCGTTTATTGATCATGATGTTATTAATAGTTGCGACAACAATTGCGACAGTAGCTCGTAGAAATGTTTGGACATGTAACACTGCCCCCCACCTCAGTTCTTTTCGCCCCGAAAAGATGTGTCGCCAGTTGTAGCTAAGTCTCCTTGGATGTAATATGGGGCAAGACGGTCCAGATGCACGATTTTCAGTTTGGCTCTCGGCTTACGGTGTTCCTGTATGCGATATACGACGTCATTTATTCGCTTTGTAACTCGGTATGGTCCCTGCCAATTATGCTGCAACTTCGGAGACCTACCCTTCCGCCGCTGTGGGTTATATAGCCACACCAAGTCATCTTGCTGGAAGCCAATAGAATTTGCCTTTAGTTCATACCTGCTCTTCATGCGGTCAGCAGCCGATTCGAGGTGTTTTCACACTGTCCGATGTATCTGGTTCAACCGTTGCCTTAGCTCACTTGCGTACTCCGAGATCGTTTGGGGTTTCTCAGGGGGTGTTTCGAACTTTATATCGGCCGGCAGATGAATAGTCTTTCCAAAAATGATTTTGGCTGGGGCTTCGCCCGGCGATGCGTGTTCGGCAGCTCTCTACGCCATTAAGAATAATGGATGTGGCGGTCCCAGTCCCTTTGGTTCTCGTCAACCATCTTGGCCAGGTGTTTATTGAGCGTGCCGTTAAAACGTTCGACCGTTCCGTCGGATTGGGGATGCAGCGGTCTTGTCCTCGTTTTCCGTTTTTTCAGCAGCTCGCACATTTCACCAACAACTAGTGACTCAAAGTTTCGGCCTTGATCCGAATGTAGTTCACAGGGTACGCCGTACCTACTGACCGAATTTAACACTATCTGTTCGGCTACAGTTGTTGCTTCCAGGTTGGGAATGGGGTAGACCTCGGGCCACTTGTTGAAATAATCGGCCACAACCAGCGTGTATCGATCTCAACATTCGGATTCAGGAAAGGGTCCTGCGATGTCAACAGCAATCCTCTCAAATGGTACCCCCACGTTGTAGGTTTGCATTTGTCCTCTCAGTCGTCGCTTTGCACCTTTAACGGAAGCGCAAATCGTGCATCTACGACACCAATCCTCTTCGTCTTCTTAAGCGTGGAGCCAGTAAAACCTTTCACGCAATTTCGCCACCGAGGATCCTTCGTGCATTTCCTTAACCACATCGTGGATTCGGCTTTTGGGAAGTATAGTTTGCATCCTATAGGAGCTGTCATCCGCCATTTCCCATTTCCACTTGACGATGCCACCCTCTACTTGAAGGGAGTTCCATTGTGCCCAATGACTGTTCAGGATGGCGCCATGCATCGAAACGTCCTTCCACTCAGGCCGCCCAGTTGTCACCTTCCATACGAGTAATAGTCCGATGTCTTCATCGGCTAACTGGGTATTTCGAATCGCCTCCGATGACCAACCTTCATCGATTTCGGCCGTTATCACTCGCAGATCCACGGTCGGCTCCTTTGATGTATTTGGTGTTGGCCAGCTTTTCACGGCTTCAATTTTCTCAGGGTCTGTTTTGACCCCTTCTGCTGATACAACGTATCCGAGGTATTTTACTTCAGCTGCGAAAAGGGTACACTTGTCGGGACTAAGTTTCAGATTCGTGAATCGTAATCGGCAGAACACATCTTCTAAGTTCCGCACATGCTCTTCGAACGTTCTTCCGATAACAATGATGTCATCTAGGTACACCAAGCAGGTCTTCCAGGTCAGGCCTCGTAGCACGTATTCCATCAGGCGTTCGAAGGTGGCTGGAGTATTGCAAAGCCCAAATGGCATCACCACAAATTGCCACAATCTGGTCCCAACTGAAAATGCGGTCTTCTCTCGGCCTTTCTTGTCGATTTCTATCTGCCAGTAACAACTCTTGAGATCGAGTGTAGAAAACCATTTTGCGTCGGCTAAAGTGTCCATGATGTCGTCGATGCGTGGTAGCGGGTAACTATCTTTCTTAGTGACGTTGTTAAGCTGCCTATAGTCGACACAAAAACGAGTACTACCAATCTTTTTCTTTACTAGATCTACTGGCGCGGCCCATGGACTAACAAAAGGCTCGATAACACCTTGTTTTTCCATGTCCGAGATCAGTGCGCTCACTTCTCCTCGTTTGGGTATAGGAAGACGTCTTGGTGCTTGTCGAATCGGCTTTGCTTCCTGTGTATCTATGACGTGAGTTACCATACTCGTTCGGCCTTGTTGAGAAGTACTTGGTGACCAGACCAGCTTGAATAGCTGCACTGGCAATTTGGTCTGCTTCAATATTGCAGACGTCAATTGCCGGGCTTTTGCCTGCGTCTTGCCTCTTTTTCCAATAATGGTCGAGAGTAGCTTCCAAAGATGTGATGGTGGAAACAAGCTGGCATCTGTCGACGACTTCTCCTGCTTTGATGCTTCTGGTTGAGTCTGCGGTGTTGAATCTAACCGGCACGTATCCGTTCCTTATAGATCTTACAAGGCTTCGTCCTACAATCAAATTGCGCAATATCGACGTCTTAGTTGGCTCTATCAGATAAAATCGGCGGTCTCCGGTATCACCATCAAGCTTGGCCCATACAATGCTCTCGGAAGATTTCGGTACATCATACTACCACATACTACCACATTCATCCTGGGAATTTGGACGCTGGGATCCTCCATCAGTACTTCGACATTCCGTCATTTCAATACCCGTTTGCCCAAATCCAACGTCATTCCATGTGGTCGCAGAAAATCCATTCCGAGAATGCGGTCATCCATAATGTTCGCGACCAGAAAATTATGTCTCCAAACTGTATCTGGAGGTTGGCCTCTCCATGGACAGGTGCAGTTTCTCCCTAGCTGTCCGTAATGAGAAAATCGTGCCCTTGTGAAGTAGTTGTTGCCTCACCAGGTCTGGCCGGATAATCGATCGGGTTGCACTAGTATCGATTGTTATGGTGCAATGTCCTCTGTGCACTTGACCCGGAAGGCATTTCTGCTTCTTCACGATGTAGTCTTCACACGGTGATGGTCCTGGGGACGTCGATCCTCTTAGCCACCCTCTGCCCCACGAAGTTGGCCCCCTCAGTTTGAAGAGCTTCCATTCTGGGTTCCTGACTCGGTCTGGATCTCCTCCTAGCTGCACACTCTGGACACTAGCTCAGTTTTCTTCGCTTCTTGCAGTCTCGTTGCAGGTGTCCCTTCTCTCCGCAATTCCAGCATCTAGGTGCACCATTCGCCTACGGCTCTCGCTCAATTTCCACGCAATTACACCTGCACTCGTCTGTCACTACCTCGAGAACCCGGGCAGTGACACGAGTGACACTTTTCGCTGCCTCAAAGTTCAGACTATTAGCCAATGCGTCCTTAACCGTTTGCTTTTGAGCTAAATGCACGGCTTGTTGCAATTCCTGGTCCTTTAATGCGCTGATGAATGCTTCTGTTGCTGCGTCATCTCGATGTTCCGGGTGTAAGCTGGCTAGGCCAAAAGTGCCAGTCGCTCAATGTCTTGGGCTAGTTGCTGTAAGGTTTCGCTAGACTTCTGCATCCGATGCCGTAGCTGTGACCGCTAAATCTGCTTCAGATGATCGTCTCCATAGCGCATGTCAAGCGCATTCGTTATAGCAGCCGAGTTTGAGTGCAACTCAACGGGGGTAGTCTGCAAAAGCTCGGCAGCTGGGCCTCTTAGAGCAAGAATTAATGCAGTTTCACGTTCCTGTGCATTCATGTGATTTGTGCTAGCGGTGGCTTCAAACTGGGTTTCGTAGATACTCCAGACCGTTTGCCCGTCGAATATTGGTGCTTGCACATGTCTGGATGTGCTTTGCGCTGTGGTTATAAGCGGGGCTGGTGAGGTGTTTACTACTGCCTTCGCTGTAGTAAACACCTTCGCTGCCTTCCTATTTTATTTTTTCCCATCTCATGCTTGATTCTCTCCTCGACCTGGTAAACCCTTTCCTCGACGCATTTAATTTGGTTGTTCAGACTACCGAGCTCCGCTTTTATTTCGGTTGATTGTGTCTGCAAATCATGTGATGTCTGCCTTGATTTCGAATGCTTGTTGGTCCAACTTCGCTGCTTGTTCATTTAACTTCGCATTTAAACTGGATGACTGTTCATTTAGCTGCGCAGTTAAACTGGATGACTGATATCCCTGCTCTTGCTGCATCCTTTGATTTTGGTGTTTCTGCTTCTGCACATTCTGCGCCTTTTGACGCATTCGGGGGCTCACCGGAATCCAGATACACGCCTTCCGACTCGATCGCGTCATGCAAGCGTGCAATAAGTATGGCCTTTGTACCTTGCGTAGCCAGATTTCGCTGTTCCAACTCCTCCTTAAACTATGATATGGTCAACTCATTCATTTTTAAATTTAAACTTCGTGGCATTTTTATTGTTTCGGCTTTTTTTCCCACCAGTTACTATTGTGCACTTTAAAAATGGTTAAAAGTTTTCACTTTCGAAATTTTCTTTCTTACTTCTGCCACCACTGTCACGCGTCCAATAATTTTAATGTTCCGGGAAAGAGAAAACGAATGCACAATCATTAATTTCACTATTTTACAAATAATTAAAATATTATTTTTCCATTGCCTCTTTATTTATATTCCAACTGTCTGTATCACGAAAATCACTTCACTATCAATCAATATCGCCTTTAATTCGCGCTCCACTTTTATCGCAGTTCTTACTATCGCGTTTTTTTTATTCCTCCCCATTCATTCAGCTCAGCTTTATATAGGGTCTCTTGTCATTCAATCCATTTCTTGTTTATTGGCGAATGTTCTGGCGAGAACTACCTGGAATATTCGAGCAATTCTGGATACCCCGCAATGACGTCACTTTCAGATATTGATATTGTCCCCTTCAAAGTAATCAATACACTTCTGCTAACGCTGTTTCCAATTCTCGAAGCACTTCTTATAAGCACTTTTCGGTACAGCCTTGAGCTCTTCCAGCGATGCAGTCTTCATCTCCTCAATCGTTGCAAATCTCCGTCCTTTCATAGGTCTCTTCAGTTTTGGGAACAAGAAAAAGTCACATAGGGACAAATTCGGTGAATATGGTAGCTGAGCCATGAATGTGTTGTTTTTGGCCAAAAAATTCTTGATCTTTGATCCATGTTTTTCGATAGCAAAAAATCGCCGAGCACGAAAACACTTCTAACCGTTATGCCACTCACAAACAAACTTAACATATTATATAGCTGAAAATGTAAATATATGTTCGTGACGAGTGTACCAAAATAAAAAAAATCGATAATCGAATGTATGTTGCCCGCGAAATTTGAAAAGTCACCTTACTTCTTGTATACTCGTACACCTCGTAATTATATATATATATATATATATATATATATATATATATATATATATATATATATATATATATATATATATATATATATATATATATATATATATATATATATAATATAAATATATACCATATACATATATATATATACATACACACGCACACGCACACACACACACACATATATATATATATATATATATATATATATATATATATATATATATATATATATATATATATATATATATATATATATATATATATGTATTATATATATATATAGATATATATATATATATATATATATATATATATATATATATATATATATATATATATATATATATATATATATGTATTATATATATATAGATATATATATATATATATACATATATATGCATATATATATATATATATATATATATATATATATATATATATATATATATATATATATATATATATATATATCTATATATAATATATAATCGGAACTTCGTTAGAATCAATCATGTCCAAAAAGATGAGTACTTCTGGAGTACTGAAGCCAGTAGTGAAACAAGTCTCAATGTATCCGTCCGTAGGGTGGAGCGGCTGCAAGCTACAGACCTTCCGACGTAATAGAAATAGTTTCAATATGAATATGTCGACTTTCGTTACTTTTGCAGCTTAATAAATTCTTGTATTCAATCCGTCTGAGGCTATACACACAAAGCCATTCCCTTTCGAAAACTCTTTAATCTTTCCATTGGACTACCACTCTGATTCTACAAAATCTGACATCCATATATCAAAACTGGTCTAACCAGTGTCTTGCAACAGATAATTTTGGCCTTTTGATCAATGTATCTGGAATGAGAGTCGTCGAACTGGCATTACCCCTTACCCTCTCCAGCCACAATGTGGAAATCCTTCCAATTACGTTTCAGGTCTTGTTTTGCACTTATGCGCATTGGCTTTCATTCGTCAATTTTCGGTATAGAGCTTTTATGGGTGGCTCTGAACTATTGTAGCTTTTCGGTCTGCCGTATAAATTATCAGCTCACCAGCAAACGTCTATGATCGCGTGGGCGACACGTTAAAATCAAAGCCTTTCAATAGTTTGCGAATTAATATTGAGAAGTGTTGAGGCGCAGTACCTGTTTCTTGCTGTAGAACAGTCAAGACCTAGAAGTCGTTCATTGTCCTCAGATTTTCATCATTAACAAGAATTAATTTCCCATATAACATATTGCACATCATGCCGACAAGGTGTCTGGGGAACCCGTGTTGAAGGGGTTTAAAAATAAGTACATCTAGCCAAACCATATCGAAGGCTTTTTCCATATCAATGAGACAGTCTTTATTATTTAGTTTCCAACAGATGTCTGAGGTCACTTTCATTATCGTATGTATGGTCGAATGCCTAGCACGAAAACGAAACTGGATAATGTTACAAAATTAAAACGCGTTTAAGGAAGTCAAAATTAGACTATGGGTTATTGTTACAGATTAATACTCGAATGGAATTAAAAGAGAAAAAATGAGTGCCACGCCTACGGAAAAAAGGGTCTTTTATATCGGGAGGTGATTTTTTCTTGCAGGAGGTATTGGAAATTACGGACCAGCGTTCCCAAAATGGATGGATAAATTGAGTAAACACGTTCCTCTATTGCTCGCGTTTTGTTGCGTCGGGGCCATCATAGTTTTATCCTGTAGCAGCTGTCATATTGTGTTAGATTGATGGTTGTTGGTAAAGTATTTATATTTCGATGGTTCCCGAGATTCACGCTTGGTAAACGTCGGTCTTCGCGTTTACCTTAAAGTAGAGTTCCTCACTTTTGAATATCGGCATTGAAATTATGTTGGGTCGACTCTTGATTCCCCTCTTTCCATAAGAGGCACTTACAGGTAGCTGATTTAAAGGATCGGACACTTGAGTTTTCCATACAGGACTCCAAACTAGCTGGCTTTATTAAAGTCACCGTCAGGAAAACCAGGCAGTAGGTAAAGACGCGCTTTGCCGCTTTATGTTCTCGGGCTCATCCGCCGGAATTTACTTCCATTTTTGAATCGCTATGAAGGTGACCGTCGGCTACTTATCCGTCGTGAATTTACCGACCATCGAAAAAATTAACTGGAGTCTAAGAGTTCCACATTGTAACAATTAATTATTTTGATCTCATAATAATTTTTAATACAATAAAAGCAAATTCGTTATAATTATATCACTGCGGGAATCCGCAAATTCCACAAAAAGAAATCAATTACATAGAGCAGTGCCAAATTCATTTCCCCGTCATGTGAAACGTAATGATTCATGTTGGAAGCAAACATCAGATTCCGCGGTTTGAATTGGACAAGTCAATATTATTACTGATGTTAGTGGAACAGGATCTGCTGAAGATATAACGACTGTGGATGAAGGATATCGCAGTGTCTTCGCGTATTTTAGAATTCTTACAAAACCAGTTAGGAGTTTTTAAAATTGGTATATGAGAAACTAAAATATATGTAAGTGCTGAATAGACTGGATGAATAAATATACAACGTTTCTATAGTCTTACAATTAGGAAAGTTCTTTGTCAAAAGCGATATTGTTTATGGTCATTGGTCATAGACAAGAAGCTACGGTGTAAAATCGGATTGTGTCACAAACGAACAATCTGAGGTAGTCTGATATAGGCGTGGCTGTTGATGTGATTTTTGCAGTGAATAATACATTTTTCTAGACCATTTTATCTGCAAGCTCAGCTGTTTCGAATCTTACACCTTTATTTAACTATATTTATTGCACCATTGATTTCGGGGCTTAAATATGGTCAACAAGCGAACTATCTTCGAAATCTTAGAAAAACTTTTTTTTTCAGATTTTGCTATAGCAGTTCAATTTAAAAAGACGAGCAGATCGTCAATTTAATTATTCATCGTTAAAAAACTGATATTGGTCTGAAAAGGGGGAGAAGGATTGGGAATATTGATGTCAGGCTATTTTGCCTACCTTAGTCTACATTTGAAGAAAAATTTTAGTTTTAATCACGAAAACAATTCGGCTACAGCGAGGCGTTTATTATTTAGAAATTCCTGTAGTAGAGAACGGTTCCAAATCGTCATTTGTATTATTTACGTAGATAGGAAAATACCTGTGCAGACATATTTCATACCATACATACATACAAGTAGGTTTTCACGAAATATTTCACTTACTTCTATCGGGCTCCTTATTAAATGCTAACGCAAAAATGTATTTAAAACCTTAATAAAAGGTACAACGTGTGAAGCCAGGAAATTCTGTTTTGCCTTTGTCAACAAATATTTAATACGTCTTACTCGCTCTTCTTCTTTTAACTAGTTTCAATTTTTTATGTAATGCTTATACAATGGTTAAAACAACGCAAATTTCTAGTTTTTAGCGCTTTTACTATTCACACGAATCTCCGACGACGTCGTTTTAAGAAACAACTGATTGTAACGTTATATTTCCAGGGAAACTGAAATCCAGTCTTCCATTGCTTATGTACAGTACTAGAATCTTCCAACTTTCCAAAGTCAAACAGGTGGTGCGTGCATACACTCGATGTCAGATGAGTTTTTGATGCCTTGTTTACAAATTTGATTGCGCGGCTAATTTGCATACAAAGCTGGTAGTCAAAGAAGTCGCGCTTTTATTTTTTGTGATATTTCCAACAATGAATGGATTCCGTAGATTTATATTGAAGTTGATTCTTTTTTCGTTTCTATCAAAAGAAATAAAATGTTCCAAGTTGGTAGATCCATTGAAAACATTGGTTTGGGGGCCCGGCCTAAAACCTGATAAAGTAGTGCTTCCTGCTCGATACTTTTTCATACATGCTGTGGATCGAGATGGAATCAAGTATGTATTTTAATGTTTTTTCTCGTTTATTGGCCGTATGCAAGTGTATGTTTGTTTTAATTTATAATTGATGCGTGCAAAAGAAAAGTAGGCGTATGTTGCGCCTGTGGAAGCCTTACCCATCACCAAACACACTAAATCACTCAATCTTGGACAAAAATTTCATTTGATTAGGTTTTATGTAAAAAATCATGGTTGTTCTGGATATTTGTTCGAAAGATCTTTAGGATAAAGGATAGAGGATAAAGTTAAGCGTTTGCCCTCATGAATTTGCTCGACATTCCGACATTTAGTGGTAGTTTACAAAACTATACATTAGATATCAATTTATTCTTATCCTTGATTATCTCGAAAACGAAAGACATTTCTGAATAACTCCCAGAACAAACACGTTTTCTCATAAGCCCGATCGAAATGTATGAAAATCATGCGCAATCAGGGAAATGAATTTCGTGTCAAATTTTGAAATAGTAGGTAGAAAAATCTAGAAATATTGATTCCTGAGTGAATTAGAACATTTTATAAGCAATCAACTTATTTTTCAGAAAAAAAACTCAGTTTAATAATTTGTCAAAACACAGTATGTGTATGCAGTTTGCATGTTTACTGCATTCTAATTTAATTGTATTTTGGCCTCTAAAATAAAGGTTAATCACTCCACCCATGCTATACACGAGGTAGGTATGTGCCTGTTGCCTTTGGGAATCACGTTCCCAGGTCCTCTATCGAGCCTACCTATCTGGTTCTTTAGGATAGACCAACTTTCCTCTATTGCTTCTGGAACTCTCAGAGATACGGTAGATGTTAAAACTCTTAGATATATTACATCTAGCTGCTTCTTGCTTCATTCAGGCTCATTGATTGTCTGGTTGATTGCACTGGCTCGCTCAAACTTTGAGCCCCAACTGGCGAACGGTGATGTCATTTTGAAGCTACACCTTGATCGACTTGTTAGTTATACGTCTGGAGTTTTAAATCCAACGATCTTCGAAGAAAGTACTGCCTAGCGAAAAAATGTTTCCACTTTGTTGTTGCTACCATATGTGCTTATATAATGCCTATCATAGCGGCATGGGTTCTAATCGGCCACTGATCTACACTAAAAGCCGTGACTCTGAATATTACTTTGCGAGATTTACTAAGTAGTCCACTCCATGTGCCGTAGTAAGTTTACCATAGCTTCATTGATACCGCGCAGATGGTAAGGTTACTTTGTCTGGAGCTAACTTCAGAAAGTAGTGCAAGGAGATTTGTAGTGATTTTGAAATGTAAAAAGGTCCGTTTAGGAATACAGCGGTGTTCTGCTACCTCAGCGAGCGAAAGATCAGTGCTCAGCTGTATTGACTTTCTCTGGAGATGAGTAATGTGCTAGCAAGCTAGCATTGCGGTGTCATGGGGCAGGTTCTTTTCCCAAAGCGCAAAGGCCCACTACAAGTTATCTTCGCACTCACGAATTAAAAGATGACCTAAGTCAAAAGCGGGACCGATTGGCTGGTGTGTTGCATTGGTAAACTACTGCAATGAGTAATTAGTTGCGAGCGAACACATAAAACATGCTCGGATATATTCCCGCCTCATAACTGCAATAGTAGCGAGCAAACAAAACCTATGTACTCGCGCTTCGCCAATGAAAAGTAGCCATGGAAACACATGCGCAAGTAAATAAGCGAGCAGTTAAGTGAACGAGAAAGCTCAACCCGTAACAATATTTACATCATGAACAAACGGGGTGCTTCGAAGTGAGGTAAGCGGAGAGGAAAACCGAGAGTTCTGACATAAACACTCTCTTGCTCAGTATTCCCACTTTCGCTATTTCACCACGAGCGATCGTGGGAAAGCCGAAAGTTCTGGCTAAAACACTCTGTCGCTCAATGTCCCCAGTTTCGCTATTTCACCTCAGGAGATAGTGAGAAAGCCGAAAGCTTAACCCGAAAGTACTCTTTCGAAGTCGAAAGCTTAAGCGAAAAACACTCTTTCGCTCAATTTCCCCAGTTTCGCATATTCACCAGCGAGCAAGCGAGACGAAGCGGGTAGGAAAAACTTTCGTGGAACGAGAGCGCACGTGTTCGGCTACTCAGCGCATTTTAAGAGAATTTAGGTCAAAGAATAGTATTTAAACTTCTTGAGCGAGGTGGAAAAGGCAGTTGGAAGCCGAATGCGCAACAACGCGCATCCACGGGAAAACTTCAGCGGAGTAATCGAAGAGACAAATGGTGAGGTGTTGGCATTGATAGCCGCGTTCCTCTATGCCGTATAGCGTAACCGCTGCTGGCTACCATTAATCGTCTTAATAATTACAGGCATCACAGGAGCGACATCGCGGCAGGGCAGCCGACGCAGCAGCGAGCAGTGCAAAGCCCACAGGAGCTGGATTAAACAGCGTCTGCGTGCCGCTCTATCCCCTGTCGGCCAGTGGCACCAGACAGGTGGCGGCATCGAAGCGACCGCAGCAGGCTCCCACTCGGAGTTTAGAGCAGGTGCTCAAGGAGGAACCCCGAGCCGGCCCGCGTCCCATTAGTAAGGACGAATATCGGCACGAGCTCTACGAGCTGCGGCGGTTAGCCCGTTTAGCTGTCACACCCACGGAGCGAGCCTTCTTTCGCCGCCAAGCCCGGGAGTTACGTCGGGGGATTCGTCGGGAGATCGCGTCCCGTCACCGCACGGCAGCAAGTCCTGGTGCTCCAGCCACAGACGACATCGCAGCGCCCGCCGACGATCAATTTATTACAAGCAGGGTTCCACGAAGAATTAAATAAAGACAAATCTAAGAACATAACTCTTGCGTTTCCATTTCAAGGAAGACATTTCAGGCTTTGCAGGTGCGTAGGTGAGTGCAGGTGCTGGCAGTGTCGCGGGGCTCCCCGGAAGAGGCCGGCAGGACCCCCGGCAGGTAAAGCATAATATAACATTGGCGCAGCCGGTTTTAGTTACCGAACAGCTCTAGTACGGCGACTCGCTGTAGAGTGACCAATTTGGTACAGACTAAATTGGTGAAACGTTCGAAACTGGAATCTTACACTTACACTCTCGATATAAGCGCACTCATCCACGCATCCTGATTGCTTGGGCTTCATATCCTTGGAATGGTAGCAAGTACCACCCAGTTGGTGTTAGAGAAACTGTAGTCCTTACCAACCACAGAAGGAGGTGTGTCGTTAGCGACTTGTACGTTAACCCGAAGACACGGTCATTATTAATTGTTAAATCGCGCGAATGAGTGATAGGAATCAGGCAGTAGGAGGAATTCAGCGGACAACTCCAGAAGAAAGCGACGGATTCGTGTTACGAAGCGGCAGAGCACTTTCGACTCCAAAAAGTAAGTCTGAGTCTTCTTGTTCTACCTCAAATCAACAGGTGAAGCGAGAAACCGAGCCCGTTGAATTGGATACAATTATCGAATTAACGAATACGGTTGATAATTTGCATGTGCATCGTTTAGAGCGAATTAGTCAGTTCCGCGAACAAACGAAGCAATTTAAAGAAGAGATCAAACACTTCGGCGGAGTCTCGCTAAACCAGACCAGTTCTTTCGATCTATCGCAATCGCTAAAGACGCTGATTACGTCTCACGATTGGAATTTATCGTTTGAGGCAGGCCCATCCACAAACGCTTCAATTGATCAAGCCAATCATTCTAGTCCTGTTTGTATGACTAGTAAGGGGGTAGAGGTTAAGAATTTTGCAGGCAATATGGCCGATTATGCTAAGGTAGCTAAGTTAATGGGGCAAATGATCCCTTTGTTTTCGGGAGCCCCAAGCCCGTCAATAGTTTTAGACCTGCAGACCTTTATTGGGTGTAGCAGGCAAGTTTGGAAATGTTTGAATAGCCAGGAGCAGGTAGCTTTCATGCAGATCTTTCCGACTCGTCTTCGAGGGGAAGCTTACCAGCTGATATCATCAAAGTTCCCTTCAACTCTAGAGGCGGCTGAGGAGCTCTTAAACCGCGTCTACTTGCCAAGGGAAACCTACCAGGAATTGGTGAGTGGACTCATCTCAGCCAAACAAAGCCCCACGGAATCAGTATTGTCCTACACATCACGTCTGAGGCAAATGCTTAAGCGATGCCAGGAGGCTGCTGTGGTTAAGTATGGCTCAGAGGTAAGTAAAATTGCAAACGCACAGCTGGAGGATTTCGCTAAGAATGCCTTTAGGGGTGGTGTTAACAATCCCCATCTTTGTCAGTATTTGTTGACGCAGGAAACGTCTACCTTCGAGGATTTAGTTACAAAAGGATTAAATATGGAAAAATTGCAGCAGGGGGCTTTCCTCCTTCAGGGTAATCCAATGCAGTTATATCCACAAATATCACAGGTACAACCCACTTTCGGTACTTGGTTGCCTGGTCAACATGCATTTACGCCTCAACAAGCTAGTTACACACCTAATCCGTGTGCTGTTGCTTTCCAGCCACAGGTAGCAATGGCGCTCGATCCAGGTTCAGGCTCGAAGCCATCTAAATTTGCAAAGAGTCTGAAAATCACGTGTAACTTTTGTCATAAGCGAGGCCACACTTATGCAGACTGTTATAGTCGCAAAAATACTCCTTATTGTCCAGAATGTAAGGAGTATGGCCACGATCAGAGGGATTGTAAGGCAAGGCCAGCTACAGCAACACCAGTTGTTAATGAGGGTCCAAGGGTTTTTAGTGTTCAGGTGAAATGTGATTTTTGTGGCCGAAGGGGTCATGGCGTGGGTACATGTTTCCAAAAGAAAAGATGGGAAGCCAAGCAGCAGGGAAACGAGACACAGTCGAGTCGAAAATCCCCGGCTCGGCTACAATAAAGACGGTGCAACCAGGAAGCCAATATCTCAGTAGGAAGGTTGAATCTAGGGAGTCACAGGAAGTGGCCGGCGGGTCTGACGCAGTAGATAACAGTTACAGGGAATCAAACCTCATGACCGCAACATTGCCTTTAGATATCGGGAAACAGGGGAAAACTAAATTTACTATAGATACAGGTGCAGAGGTTAGCATAATTAGCAAATCGGCAATACGTGATACTTGTCCAATAGATGTTAGTCGTAAGCTCACTTTGTCAAGCCCTTTTGGGGAAGGCGAAACCCTTGGTTCTACGCAAGGCAATTTCGAGCTTCCCACCAAGCTTCCTTGTACTTTTCATGTGGTAGACGCAATTCAGGGGGCGTTCAATGATGGTCTTCTTGGAAATGACTTTTTGGCAAAAAATTGTAATATAGAAGGTCCTGTTCAGTCACTAGTGTTTCCTCGCACGGAAGCAAATGGCAGTGAATTCAGGGTTCCTCTTGAGTGCCAAGGGGGAACAGTAGATTTGCATCAGTCTTCGGTTGAGGCGCCGAATAGCGCATACGCGTTGTCCAAGAGGGTAGCGAAAAGCGCGGCGTGCTTATCAGACCGGGCTGAGGATGTGAATTGTAGTTCTGTCAAGGGGCACACTAGCAGCCAGGGTGGTTCCGACGGAATCTATCGAGTCAGTTTCGAGGGGGTTATCACATTGTTGCCACGGACACAACATCTAGTGGAGGTACCAGTTCGGTTGGATCAGGAAATGCTTTGTACCGCAAGTTCAATAGCGGATGGCGTGTTCCTAGCCAATGCTCTTCTAGATCCGGTCCGCCCTGTAATAGGGTTAATGAACTCGAGTGAGGCGCCAGTTGCACTTAAAGAGATTGTCTTGGAGCTTAAGAAGTTGGATGGGTATTTGATTGATATTCTAGAGGATACGAATAAGGGGGTGGAAGCCTGTCAAGCGTCTTACCAGGGTTCCCTCGGAAAACAGATAGGTGGTTTAGTATCAGCTGGGGGAGGAACTCAGAAGTTAGCTAATGTTCGGTTAGGGAACAAAGGTACTAAACCAACGCATCAGCTTCCCTCGGCTGATGCTAACCGTAATGCATTGTTGAGACAAGAGCTCTCACTTTATGAACATATCAACTCCGAAGAGAGGACTGCTATTACTGAGTTATGTCAGGAGTTTAGTGACATCTTTTTCCTACCGGGGGATAAGCTGAGCTATACGGAGGCTATAACACATGAGATTCCATTGTTGACGGACCAACCACCCATAAATCAGAAAATGTACCGATTGAGTCAGCCCCAGAAGGACATTATTAATGAGCAGCTCAAGGGGATGTTGGACAGCGATATTGTCCAGCCGAGCAAGAGCCCCTGGAACTCCCCCCTCTTGGTTGTGCCCAAGAAGGCTGGAGCCAACGGAGCCAAGAAATGGAGGGTAGTCGTTGACTTCAGGAGACTGAATGAGAAAACTATAGGAGACGCTTTTCCATTACCCCGTATAGAGGATATTTTAGACCAGTTGGGGCATTCAAGGTATTTCAGTACGTTGGATTTGGCCAGCGGTTATCATCAAGTCTTGGTGCACCCAAAGGATCGGCCGAAAACAGCATTTAGCACTAGTTATGGACACTATGAATTTAAGCGGATGCCTTTTGGTTTGAAAGGGGCACCAGCCACTTTTCAGAGGCTTATGAACTACATACTTACGGGTTTACAGGGTTTTGATTGTTTTGTGTACCTCGATGACATAGTGGTTTATGGGAAAAACTTGAGGGATCATATTGATAAGCTACGAAAAATCTTTATCAGACTGAGGATAAACAACTTGAAGCTGCAACCGGAGAAGTGCCAGTTCTTACGGCCTGAAGTGGTATATTTGGGGCATATTTGTTCTCAAACAGGTGCGCGGCCGGATCCGAGTAAGACTAGCTGCGTACGTGATTTCCCAGTCCCCACAACGGTCCGTAGGCTACAGTCCTTTCTAGGGCTAGTTAATTATTACCGGAAGTTTATCCCGAATTTCTCCAAGATAGCTAAACCCCTTACAAATTTGCTCCGTAAAGACGTTCGTTTTACATGGACAGATAAGTGTATGGAAGCATTTCAGCTGTTGAAAAATTCGTTGGTGGAACCCCCATTGCTGGCGTATCCTGATTTCTCCCAGCCGTTTAATCTTACCACTGATGCAAGCAACGAGGCACTGGGAGCCGTCTTATCTCAAGGAGAAATTGGCAAGGACCATCCTATAGCTTATGCTAGTCGAACGCTGAACAAGGCGGAGCGTAATTATTCCACTATCGAGAGGGAATTGCTTGCGGTAGTTTGGGCAGTGAAGAATTTCAGATGTTACTTGCAGGGCAGGCGTTTTACCATTTATACGGATCATAAACCCTTGAAGGGGGTGTTTAACGTGAAAGATCCTACCACCCGGCTGGTAAGGTTCCACCATAAGTTGTCAGAATTTGATTACCGCATTGAGTACAAGCCGGGGAAGTATAATACCAATGCCGACGCGTTGAGTAGGATCCCCCAGGACTTGGTAAATGAAGTGGGTAATAGGTATCAGTGTGGTGCCTTAACTCGAGCGCAAAAACAGCGGGAACTGCTTGGGCGAGCTCTGGAAGGTGGGTCAGCGGAGCTGACACAACGAGTCCAACAGACAAGCAGGGATGGCACTACCGCTGGTACCAAGGAAGCAAATAATACCGGTTCTTTGCATATCGAGCCGGAGCAACGGGGTTTACCCGACTTCTCTTCCGACGGGATCTGTGTAGACCAAGGACTGGGAGGTCTCCACGGGGATAGTGGAGACTGTGCAGCTGATGGAGAGGTGACAATCAAGGTTAAATCTTGCCAGACTGAGGTACAACCTGAGATCCTGACTCTTAATACCCCAGAAGAAGTGGGAGCAGCCTTGTTGGAGTTTCACGACTCCCCTTTTGGGGGACATCAAGGGGTTGCGAAAACGTATAGGAAGATTCGTAGGAAGTATAAATGGAGGAATATGCTATCGGACATTAAGAAATATGTGAAGAAGTGTAAGAAATGTCAGGTTATGAAGACTTCTCCCCAGCACCGCATGCCAATGGTTGTCACGGACATAGCGGAGAGGCCGTTTGATAAAGTATATTTGGACATCGTGGGGCCTCTCATTGAGACAACTTCGGGAAATAGATACATTTTGACCTTTCAGGACAATTTAACAAAATTTGTAGATTGGTACGCTTTACCAAACGCTGAGGCGGAGACAGTAGCCAAAGTATTCTTTGACGAAATTATAGCTAGGTATAGAATACCCAAGCAGCTAGTTACCGATCAGGGGGCTAACTTTGTAGGGAAATTATTCAAGCAAACATGCAGGTTATTGAATATAAGGAAAATGCAAACTACCGCTTATCATCCGCAATCCAATGGAGCATTGGAACGAGCCCATAGACCCCTTGTGGAATATTTGAGATCCATGGTGGATGACAACCCGCAGGTTTGGGATCAATTTTTGCGTACGGCCGCGTTTGTGTACAATAACAGTCATCATGATAGCACGAAACTCACTCCAATGGACTGTCTCTATGGGTTCACGGCAGACGTTCCGTCGAACTTGAAGAAGGAGCCAGCCCCTCTCTATGACCATGAGAACTATTATCTGTTATTAAAGCACAAATTACAGAAGATGTATACTTTGGCACGTAAGAATATAATGGAGAGTAAATTAAAGTCTAAGGCCCATTATGATAACAACGTCAGGCCAGTTACTTTCCATATAGGGGATAAAGTTTTGCTCAAAAACGAGAACCGTAAGCACAAGCTCGTGCAAGTATGGGTTGGGCCATATGAGGTCAAAGCCGTTACTTCCCCCGTCAACACCACGATTGCGATAAGGAAAAAACTGGTCAATGTTCATAACAATCGACTTAAACCATATTATGAATAAATTGTTCTAATCTCTTTCTCCCTTTTTCTCTTTCGTATTTCTAGTAATGGCTGTTGGCATCGTCATTTTAAGCCTGCTCTGCGTTGGTGTTTTGGCAGCCGCGAACGAGGATCTGAAACCATATTCACTGGAGAGCATAGCGAACACGGGGATACTGTTTGAAGATGTTGGCAGTCTATTGAGCTACCACAGTACCTGGAGCGTCGTGATGGAGTTAAATCTAGGGGAAATCCAAGAGCAAATAGGGGTAGCTGAACGTGCTGAACACCTCGTTAAAATGCTATGTGCTGGTAAGGGCTTGGGATGTGCGGAGCAGTTAAGGCACGTCCATAGCCTAGTAGAGAACCTTAAGACTCGCTCTCAAGCTCTGTTTGAGTCACTGATGCCTAGAAGGGCTAAAAGGTCATTCATTGATGGAGTCGGGAGGGCGCTACATTCGCTATTTGGTACCATGGACGACGAGAATGAGAAGGAGCTATACAGTCGGTTGGATAACCTGGAGGACAAAGAAAGGGAATTAGTCAAATTGGAAAAACAAAGGATTAGTGTTGTAAACGTATCCTTGGAGGAAATCCATAAACCGCTGTCGGATGTGATTAGCAGACAAGCGGAGCTTGGCTTGCAAATCAAGGATATCTTTCTTATGACCGATAAATTACTCGCAGCGGAGCGAAGGAACGTGGTACTGACTTCATTACTAGCTCAATTACTAGAGATTGAGGCAAGGCAACGCACCATCATTGACGTTGCTGTGTCGGTGCAGAACAATATTATTCATCCCCTTCTGATTTCCAGCAAAAGGTTGCATGAAATATATACTAAACCGGGTAATAGATGTCCTGAATTCTGCGAGCAAATCTTGACACAAGCGGCGGAGTTGCAGCATTTCAGGAGGAAAACCAAACTAGTGGTACTAATCACCCTGCCTATTTTCCAATTGCCCCTTATGAGGTTATATCAGATACATCTTTTTCCAATCAGAACCAACGGAACACTGTTTCTAATACCTTCTGTGGAATACTCGTTCATAGCAGCGGACATTACCACTCAGCAATTTCTGCTCCTTACGGACAATGCAAGTCACAAGAAAATAAAACATCCGGTACCGGGTGACCTTTACGTGGCACCGTTAACTGCGCCGATTGTTCAGTCGCCACCGTCTACAAATGAAATCATATCACTCCTGTACAACCCACTCAAACTGAAGACGGTGCTTCCCCTGCGAGTTAGTACATCAATAACCGACTCCTTGATCAAGCTGAGCAAACCTAACAGTTGGATATATTTTCTACAGAATGAAACGCCCATTCATATCCACTGCGATACTAGCGTCACAACACACAAGCTGATTGGTCTAGGAATTCTAGCCCTCCATCTCCCCTGCACAATTCATATTAACGAGATGGCCATACATTACGAAGCGGAAAGTACTCACCGGTTCGATATAATTCAACCGCAGTATTTCCCCGAAGTGGACCCCAGGATTTTGGAGCTCGACGTTGCTGATTTGTTGGGCAACCACAGCATGCCACGAATGAAGCTAGTAACGGCTAAGAACGGAGGCATACATGTCGCAGCAAGCACCCACGGCCTCAATGAAATCTATTCGCACCTCGATCGGATCAAATTTAATGAGACGGCCAGAAGGCACGTACACCTGTCCACGGCTTCGACCAGTTTAGCGGCAGTCTCGATATTAATTATAGGGGTATACTTTTTGATCAGGCTCATTAAGGGGCGTTGTCGGACGAAATCAAGCAATCGAGGCTCTACAGAGGTGTCGAACCCGGGTATTGCCTTGCAGATCCATACTGCGGAGGTGGGCCAGCGGGTTCCACCGACATCACTGGCAACAGATAAGTCCCGGAATGGTGTCATCCATAGGGAGCAGCTAACAACCACGCCTAGCTCAAACACACAAGCAGCCAATCCCCCAAGTAGTACTCCATCCCAAATTCCCGCGCATTTTTCCACCCGTTCCTTTCAGCTAGTCTAATTATAGCAACAGTGTAAAATTGGGAAAAAGTATATAAATATATAGAACAATTTAAAAAAAAAAGTAGTAATAATGAATGGTAATAGCACTAGCATATTAAGAAGAACTAATTTTGTACAACGAATGCTCTAATTTCAACTAATTTAATACTAACCAAACCACTACTAACGAGCAGCACCCATGATCTGTTATTTTTTTTTTTTTACACCTCGCACACCATGAGCATAATCCAACCATTTACTAGTAAGCTAAATCCCTAGGAACGATACGATTGGATAACGATTTACTTAATACCCATATATTAGCAAGCTTCCTATAGATAACGTATGAATGATATCTTGCACTGAATCACTCGTTACAAGTTGCAAGAATGCATTGAAGAGCGCGGAATGTTATCATCTGATAACAAGCTTAAACGAGCATGCACACAATCATTTCGTATGATAGCGGATAGTAAACATGTGGGATAGGTAAAGACAATGCATGCGACACAACTCCCCAGATCGATCCACCTTATACGAAGCCTGTACGAAGTAATCTTCGTCGGTGCCGTAATATTAAGTTTTCTCAGTGGCGTTTCGAGTCACAGGTATGCATCGAAGAGCGCGGAACGTTATCACTAGATAACATGCTTAAACGAACGTGCAAACGGTCGGCTCGAATGATGCCTGCTAATAAACCATGGGGAATAGGTAAAGAGAATGTATGCAAGTATGCATCGTAGAGCGCAGAACGTTATCACTAGATAACATGCTTAAACGAACGTGCAAACGGTCGGCTCGAATGATGCCTGCTAATACACCATGGGGAATAGGTAAAGAGAATGTATGCAAGTATGCATCGAAGAGCGCAGAACGTTATCACTTGATAAAACGAGCATGCAAACGGTCGGCTCGAATGATGCCTGCTATTAAACCATAGGGAATAGGTGAAGAGAAACTTGTACGAAGCCTGGACGAAGTGATCTTCGCCGGCGCCGTAATACAAAGTTCTCGTTCGGGTGAATCTAAAGAAGCGATTGGAGGGGACGATATTATCACCCGTACGAGTATGGGCAAATGGGATGCCGTACAAGCGACTTACTATACCCATGTACATATTCACACATCCAACCCCATTAAGATTCTAACAGAAACCCCCGCCTACATACTTAAAGAAACTCCCACTAATCCAATGGCATATTAAAGATGGAAAACTAGGTAATGTAGTCAAAATATGAAAAGCGAAAGGTAAACGAAGGGAATAATAATAACATTAGTAATATAGGTACGTTAGTTGAATAGAAATTAAAAGGGAAAATAGATGTATAGGGGAAAATTGCACGGAAAAACAAAATGAAAAAAAAAAATGCCATCGCACCCCCCCCCCTAGTTAAATCCTCACTAACGCTAACTGTTATAATTTACTAAAACCTGTACTAAACAAATAGTAATACTCTAATACGAATAATAACCAATAACCGAAAGCAACATCGAATTAATTAGTAATTAAAATATTTGAATATACGCAAGAGAACTTTAATACTATTTGAAAGAATTGAGGAAATCAGAAGCCAAAAAATATACGAGTAGAATAAAAATTCCAAGACGATAAGTAATGTTAAAAATAAGAGAAAACCATTAACTTCTAAATATAAAAAAAAAAGATCGGCATTGAATATGAATCTTAAAAGAAGTTGAAACCATATTATTAAAGCCAATTAAAGGAAGAAATTGTAGTCCGCTATTTTTCAATTGTAAAATAATAGTTTATTGTCAAGAAGAAACAATTTAGGGTCGAAAAATATGTTCAGTATGGTTTACAATATTATAGTAAAACAAAATAATTTATAATCCTGTAATTTACGACAGAAGCCAATTTAGCACTATTCCATTATTGCATAGAACCAAATGAAATAGTAACATCTTAGTGTTTGAAGCGAACAAATTATTAAACCAAACAGGATCTTAGCTCATTGTATCTAAAGTAATACTTAAGCATCATTACAGTAACGTATGATTAAATCAAACAGAATCTTGTATAAAATCAACTTATTAATTATAATTGTACTGGCTTATGAAAGCAACATGAATATGTAATGCATATCAATTAACATTAACTCAAGGTACCAAACAAAATATAAAAGATGTATAAAATCGAATTTCAACTTATTAATTATAATTGTACTGGCTTATGAAAGCAACATGAATATGTAATGCATATCAATTAACATTAACTCAAGGTACCAAACAAAATATAAAAGATGTATAAAATCGAATTTCAACTTATTAATTATAATTGTACTGGCTTATGAAAGCAACATGAATATGTAATGCATATCAATTAACATTAACTCAAGGTACCAAACAAAATATAAAGGATGTATAAAATCGAATTTCAACTTATTAATTATAATTGTACTGGCTTATGAAAGCAACATGAATATGTAATGCATATCAATTAACATTAACTCAAGGTACCAAACAAAATATAAAAGATGTATAAAATCGAATTTCAACTTATTAATTATAATTGTACTGGCTTATGAAAGCAACATGAATATGTAATGCATATCAATTAACATTAACTCAAGGTACCAAACAAAATATAAAGGATGTATAAAATCGAATTTCAACTTATTAATTATAATTGTACTGGCTTATGAAAGCAACATGAATATGTAATGCATATCAATTAACATTAACTCAAGGTACCAAACAAAATATAAAGGATGTATAAAATCGAATTTCAACTTATTAATTATAATTGTACTGGCTTATGAAAGCAACATGAATACGTAATTAACATTAACTCAAGGTACCAAACAAAATATAAAAGATGTATAAAAGATGTATAAAATCAACTTCGTAATTTTTAATTGTAATAAATTATAGTTAAACACTGACATGTAATAGATGTTGATTAACCTCAACTCACGGTACCAAACCCAGTATTAAAATATGAGTACATCAAATCAACGATCGAATCAAACGGAATGTAAAATTGTACAGAATCAAACTTAAGTTAATGACAATTAGAAGTTAAAACGCCTACCAATGAGGATACGAAATTAAACGATAGAACTACGTTACCATCTAGTGAAAGTTCAAACAAGCAGCAGAACAACGGTTAAAGGTACGTTGCGAGAAATACAGTGGATAACAGCGATGGCGGTAACAGCACGAAATTTAAGTACGAATGATTTGCACAAAAGGGAAGGTAGCGAGAATCAACCAACTTAAAAAACTGCGTAAAAACCAAGAGTGAGCGTAATTCTTTGGGGTACATTAAGTAATCCAGATCACCGGAGTAGAGCGACGATTTATTGTACTCTCCAAGTACACTAAATCCTATCTTTAAATGCCGGAGGAATGTTGCATTGGTAAACTACTGCAATGAGTAATTAGTTGCGAGCGAACACATAAAACATGCTCGGATATATTCCCGCCTCATAACTGCAATAGTAGCGAGCAAACAAAACCTATGTACTCGCGCTTCGCCAATGAAAAGTAGCCATGGAAACACATGCGCAAGTAAATAAGCGAGCAGTTAAGTGAACGAGAAAGCTCAACCCGTAACAATATTTACATCATGAACAAACGGGGTGCTTCGAAGTGAGGTAAGCGGAGAGGAAAACCGAGAGTTCCGACATAAACACTCTCTTGCTCAGTATTCCCACTTTCGCTATTTCACCACGAGCGATCGTGGGAAAGCCGAAAGTTCTGGCTAAAACACTCTGTCGCTCAATGTCCCCAGTTTCGCTATTTCACCTCAGGAGATAGTGAGAAAGCCGAAAGCTTAACCCGAAAGTACTCTTTCGAAGTCGAAAGCTTAAGCGAAAAACACTCTTTCGCTCAATTTCCCCAGTTTCGCATATTCACCAGCGAGCAAGCGAGACGAAGCGGGTAGGAAAAACTTTCGTGGAACGAGAGCGCACGTGTTCGGCTACTCAGCGCATTTTAAGAGAATTTAGGTCAAAGAATAGTATTTAAACTTCTTGAGCGAGGTGGAAAAGGCAGTTGGAAGCCGAATGCGCAACAACGCGCATCCACGGGAAAACTTCAGCGGAGTAATCGAAGAGACAAATGGTGAGGTGTTGGCATTGATAGCCGCGTTCCTCTATGCCGTATAGCGTAACCGCTGCTGGCTACCATTAATCGTCTTAATAATTACAGGCATCACAGGAGCGACATCGCGGCAGGGCAGCCGACGCAGCAGCGAGCAGTGCAAAGCCCACAGGAGCTGGATTAAACAGCGTCTGCGTGCCGCTCTATCCCCTGTCGGCCAGTGGCACCAGACAGGTGGCGGCATCGAAGCGACCGCAGCAGGCTCCCACTCGGAGTTTAGAGCAGGTGCTCAAGGAGGAACCCCGAGCCGGCCCGCGTCCCATTAGTAAGGACGAATATCGGCACGAGCTCTACGAGCTGCGGCGGTTAGCCCGTTTAGCTGTCACACCCACGGAGCGAGCCTTCTTTCGCCGCCAAGCCCGGGAGTTACGTCGGGGGATTCGTCGGGAGATCGCGTCCCGTCACCGCACGGCAGCAAGTCCTGGTGCTCCAGCCACAGACGACATCGCAGCGCCCGCCGACGATCAATTTATTACAAGCAGGGTTCCACGAAGAATTAAATAAAGACAAATCTAAGAACATAACTCTTGCGTTTCCATTTCAAGGAAGACATTTCAGGCTTTGCAGGTGCGTAGGTGAGTGCAGGTGCTGGCAGTGTCGCGGGGCTCCCCGGAAGAGGCCGGCAGGACCCCCGGCAGGTAAAGCATAATATAACAGGTGTTAGAGGCGCCAATGTCCGAAGCAACCTACCGAAAGGGATTATAAACGGAAAAGCGACGACAAATAATTTATTAACCGCGCGCGATACTCAAGCTGATTTCGTCTTTGCTGAGGACGATCACGGTCCACCAATAAGAGTGGGGCATCCAGGTGGTGGCGGTGCCCTACGCACCCTTCCCAACCGGATCGAAATCCAAAATATGCTGCCTTGGCCCATATCGGCTGTGGAAGGCCAAGCAGTCCTGCGAGAGCACCTGTAACACAATTAAAAACGGAGAGCTCACCTGATGGCTAGCTAGCTCATGAGCGGAGGGGCCAGCCAACGTGGCGGGTCACATACCCGGCTAAGGTTTAAAAGTGGAAAGACCGACTTTTGGCGTTTATCGAATCATTTGTATTCAGTAGCTTTATCAATCTCCTTTTTGCTTTAGATCCTAACCTAACAAAACTTCGTTACCTTATAAGTGGCTTAAAAATTGAAAATATAACTTTGCAGGGCTTTTCCCCGTTTTTTTAAATAAATAATCAGGCATTAAAACAATTCTCGTTAATCCAATCAATTATTACCTTTGCTATAAATTCGCATGCACAAGATTTTATGTAGTAATATAAACAAGAAGAAACAATGAGTACTTACCCACTCCATTCGACGAGCGCTCGTTGCTGGGTGGGATAATAGTGCCTGAAATTTTCATCCATTTGGTTAATGTAAATTCAAAATTTCTCATATGCCACTTTCTCGTACATTTTCAATTTAATAGGAAAGATTTCCAATTTTGTATTTAACGTTGGCAATTGGAATGTATAAGAACAATAATATGCACCATAAAATTCTCTACCGCACGTACAAATTTCGTTAATTATAATTTCTCATACTTTTCTTCTTAATAGTTCTCTAAATTTCAATCACAGATAATATGACTGATAAAACAAGTTTAACATAATCATCCATCATTCTCGCGCTTTTGAATTTAATTAAAGTTGTCGCAGCTTTGATTAAGAATCGAATGACAGGAAACAATCAAATCAACATCTGTCGAGAATATTTTACTACAGATAAAGCAATTTTAGTTGTTTCGAACAGAACCGAAGTCATACAATCACATCGAACGACTTCTTCCACAATCATTCCCTTTCCTTTTTTCGCTGTACTCGGCCTGCAATCACTTTCACGCGAATTGTTGCTGTTATAGATTAATGCTCCACCGTTTTTACAATTGGAGCCTTTTTTTATTTTTATTTTTTTGTTATTAATTTTTAATTAAAATAAATCGCAGCAGTAAAACTATTATAAATTTCACTTCAAACATGGGACGGGATTTTATCATTAATTTGGAAAATTTTGCCAAAATTTACAATCGCTTCGACGTTGTGTCGATAATTTTGTGCGTTCGATTTCATAATCTATTTAAATGACACTCTCAACGCTAAGTGGATATTTTATGGAGAAAGCGGTATACAGAAATTTAATTATTTTTTGATCGCAATCTTGTTCGATTTATTCCTCGAACAGTTTTATTTGTCAATTCGCGATGATGTTAATCGAGAGGCGAATAAAAACCCAAACTGAAGAAAACTGCACATGCTTAAATGGTTCTTAGGCAGACCGTTAGCTAAAACTTAGCTTGAATCGCATCGCGACTAGCGTAGATATGTGTGAAAGCTTTGAAAATAATTGAATTGTTGCGGGGAATCCATGGAAAAACAAAAGGCTGATATTTTTTTGATATTTTTGATCACGTGTCAAGCATTCATAGCGACGGCCGAGTAATTTTAGAAAACTTTTCGAACACATCCGAACTTTAATATTTTCGATTCAATTCAACTTCTCATGGCAATACGGCCAATCGAATCTCTTGCGTAGCACACGCGAAGTCTACGAAATGTACAAGTGCCATAGGTAATGTTACGGCCCTTAAAATGCACTCGCGGCACTTCGCGCGGCCAGGGTGCGAGAACAACTTTCGGGACAAGATTTTCTTTAGCTCGAACTATATTTTAGTTTAAAAAACATTGATTTAAGAATTTTCACTGAAAAGTTCGCGATATCAACTATCCCGACAACCTCGCGTCGATCCGTCCGTGCTCGCGTTTGCGAAGCAACTCCCCCGTTACTGCCCAGCATACAGCTAACCGTTGTAAACGAGATCAGCTTTTCGTTCTTTTCCTTCTCGCGCCGCAACGGGATCGCGTCCAAAGCAATTCCAAGTTCGCACAAGATGAATTATCTCTCATGATATCATGATTGCTAGATTCGTCGCCGTGGCGGTAACGGTGGATTGAGTTCCAATTGGTAAATAGGATTTACTTCGGTGTTTTTAGTGTACTTTTTGTTTATGTTTTATGACTTTCCAGGTATACACTTTTGCGTGGTTAAAGCGCTTCTCCGTTAACAATTAAGTCAGCACCAAAGAAATAAGGAAACGTTAGTGAAATTAGTTAATTATTAATTTTGCATTTTCGCAAAAGTCCTTCGAGCAGTTTGCCTGGGTGGCTGCTCGATTACTACACTAGGCGAACTGCTCGATTACTACAGATTGCTCCCTTCACAACTCCTAGTGGTATACTACCCGCTTTCGCCTGCATACTCCTCTGTCCGGGAATCCAGGGAACTCAAGGAGTTCAACCCCTTCTTAGACTACTAGCTCGGAGGATGTGATTGACCGGCTAATAGCCTTGATAGCAGCCTGGCTATCCGAACAAATGGCAATGCTCTTCCTTTATGCGAATGCTTGATCATTCACTATTTTGCATGCTCTCCGAAAGAACAGTACTTCCGCCTGGATGACACTGACGTAGTTAGGAAGCAAAAGGTTTTGGAGACATGTAGCTTTTTCAAAACACTTCTGCCCCATATCCATTTCATTTACAGAATTCGCAATGTAGTTTCGAATAAGTCTCAATTTAAATTTATCGTTTCTCAGTACTTTAGCGAATTGATAAACTCTTTGGTTGGATGTATAGTATTTTGAATCAGTACATGCGCAAAAAGATTTATTTTCGAACACTCGCAGCATTTCCATCATACTTGCAATTAAATTAAACCAGATCTAATATATGTGAAGATTGGACCAACCAAAGTCTTGTAATAACCATGACCTTTTGGACAATGAATCTGTTATTAAAAAGTCGTCAAAGGGATATAAAAACTTCTCGCGAGTATCGTCGATGATAATGCAAAATCGCGTATCTAACATGTCCAAAAGGCACGTATACTATCGATAGAGTTTTCCAATAAGAGGTGTTATTTTGATATTAAAAAAAAATGCCATTTTTTAATATAAATGATCGGATGTATATTTCATTATAAAGAGGAAGGTATGCCGTTAATAGTGGAAAATAACATCAGGCAAATGGCCACCACGACCACGCTTACAGGACCATATCCTTTTCATGAAATTTTCCATAACCAAAGTGGCTATGTCCTCGATAGCCTCACGAATTCCATCTTTGAGGTCTTGAATCGACGCTGGGCTTTGGCGTAGACTTTCTCTTTCACGTGGCCCCAAAGAAAGAAGTCGCAAGGTGTTAAATCACAAGATCTCGGTGGCCAATTGAGATCACCTCTTCGAGAGATAACACGGTCCGGAAACTTTTCCCGTAAAAGACCAATGGTTTCGTTGCTTGTGTGGCACGTGGCGCCGTCTTGTTGAAAGTAAACGTTGTCGTGATCAATACCATCCAATTCCGGCCATAAATAATCATTAATCATCTCTCGATAGCGCAATCCATTCACCGTAACTGTTGCTCCAGCCTCATTTTCGGACCATAAACCGCAACAAACAATCACACGTTGAGGATAGAGAACTCTTGGGTTTTCCGAGCCCCAGATGCGACAATTTTGCTTGTTGACAAGCCACCGAGGTGGAAATGGGCCTCATCACTCAAGATGATTTATCGATGGAATTCCGGATCATTTTCATGCATTTCAAGGACCCAATTAGCAAAGACACGACGTTGATGATGATCGACCGGCTTGAGTTCTTGTGTTAACTGAACTTTATAAGCCTGTAGAACCAAATCCTTATGCAAAATACGGTGTAATGACGTTTGTGGAATGCCTAATTCCAAAGAACGACGAGGAATGGACAAATCTGGGTTTTCTCCAACACTTTCGGCTACAGCACCAATATTCTCGACTGTTCTTGAGTTACGTGCACGGGTTTTATTCTTCACATCACTGAGTTGACCCAACAGCTCGAATTTTTCCACCAATTTCTGTATTGCAGTACGACAAGGTGCTTCACGACGACCCAAAAATGTTCGAGTTTTACGAACCGTACCTGCCAAACTTTCACCATTTTTATAGTGAATTATAATAATTTCAATGCGTTGTTGAAGTGTGTATCGTTCCATTTTTATTAATGGCGTAGTTTCTACTTGTCAAATGTCGAAAAATGACAGCTTCAAAAGTGACATCTACCGAAATAGCGGGCTATTCAAAATAACACCTCTTATTGGAAAACCCTTTAGTCTAAAACGCTATAATTTTTTTGTTTTGATTACTATGTGACTCTTTTTCATACAGAGAGCAGTGTTTATGATTAGGTTATCTCTGTACGAAAAAGAGGCAAGTAGGAATTGAAATAATAAGTTATACTATTTTATAATAGATAATATACGCGCTTTTTTTTAATGCATGATACGCGGTTTTATACTATCCTCGACGGTACGGTTTTAACATGCTCGTTATAGTATAAATAATGATGATGAATTTAACAGGCATCCGTTCTGAAATGCCTTTGCTAGCTAAGATGTGAAATCTTTTCAGTTGCGTTTCAAGTCTCGACGGGCCAACCACAGCTTCGCTCGAAGCAAAATTGCTTCATATTTCTCTGCATTGACTTTCATTCGCCAATTGTTCGTGTAGAACTGAATGTCATTGAACCTTCATTGAAAATTCTTTCGAACTACTGATGCTTTTCTGTCTACTATATGTATAGAAAGTCAAATCCTCAACGAATACTACTAATAATCGCGATGGCGATATGTTAAAATAAAATTCAAAAGACTGCTAACAAAGACTGAGAAAAGCATAGGCGCACCCACTGTTCCTGGCTTCATTTTTTACAAGTAATAATTTTTCATACAACATATTGCATATCATGGCGACAAGTTGAGAGGGAAAGTTGAAGGGCTTGAAAATAGTTCCACCTAATCATATCATTTTGAAGACTTTCTCTATATCAATGAGGCACGCTCCAACACATTCTCTATTATTTGGTTTCCAACAAATGTTTGAGGTTACTTTTTATAACGTTTTTATAGTCGCATGCCTAGTTCGGAAGCCAAAATGGCAGTTCAGCATCAACTCATATTTTCCAATGTGTGCGATTTGCGGTTCAGTATCACTTCAAAACCTTGCTGATTTTAGACAGCTGATTGGGCGATAGCTTTTAGGGCACGAAAACTCCTTCTCTTTCTTTAAGATTGGGAAGACTTTCGCCTTTTTCAACTGTGTTGGAAAGTATGAATTCTGCAACATACTGTTGAACAATATGCAAAAATTGCTAATGTGATCTCTGGCAAATGCCGGAGAACTATATTAGAAATGCCGACAATACCAGTTGATTTCTTGTTGTTTACACAAGTCCTCATAGTCATTGCTTCATTGATTTGAATAAGGAGTTGGTCATTCAGGGTTGATTTGAAACCAGAGACTTTCATTTGAACGGTTTCTGAAAGTAATTGAGTCACTCTCTTAGAGTTTGGTAGATGAACCAATTCAAAATGACTTCCAACGAGGGCAAGATTATGGAAGTCACCACTTGCAAACCTATTACCATGTGTATCCATAGTCGTTCGGCCGAGGTCAATACCTGCTTTATCTAGGTTTATCTCGTTGCCTGGCGTTGCAATCGTTTTGAAGTTAATGCAGATAAGACTAAACCCATCTGTTCGTATGTGGTTCCGTTGCAATTATTTAGACGGATTGTTCAAATCAAATTTAGAAAACAATATCTTAATTTCGCTACTATGCTGGTGGATTGACTTATTTAAATCTTCAATATTATGTCAAATTTTGTGTTAAAGCTCGTCATTGTAGAAATCAGAAAATAAATTATTTTCTCTTCTGAGGTTGAATCTTGTGAAATCAGACAGTTGTTTGGGGGCTAATCTAGCCTCTTCCTCATAAGATCCGAATCAACTTTCTGATTTAACTGAACAAACTAGAACCTTAGAAGAGAAAATAATTGAATTTTTATTTCATGTTGCAAATGCGAAGAATAAGATAAAAAATGTCACAATTGTTGAGGTTGCACTGATAATCCTCCGGCAATGGATGCATATGATACTCCGGACTTGACAGGGCTTGTGGGAATTTCAAATGGACGTTTATGTTATATTCTCATTTTTGGAATTGATTTAGTGTCTAGATATCGAGCGCATCCGCGGTACTATCAAGCAGTTCATGTTAAATAATTTCGCCAGATTTAATTTACATTGTTTAGGGGCATATATTTGCTTACATTGCATAGAACAGTTGGTAGCTGAGTGACTAAATCTCTGTCATACGATAAATGCCTGACTTTATTTCGGTGAAGCTTGAAAGTTCAAGTACCTAATTTGCAGAAGGGCACTTGGACTACTATTTTTAGAGATTTGTACCAAAAATATTGGTAGCAGTCTGTTCTTAATAGATTATCTCCGTGCTACGTGCTTTCATTTTTTTCTTTTTAAAATTTTGAATCATCTGGTCTCTCTTTCCAGTCCAGACCGTTCAGCAAAAAGGTATATTTTTTCTGATTTTGGTGTATATGGTGAAATGAGGCGCATTAACTTTTTCTAGCACTGCCTTCGTCGTTTTGAAGTCAGCCAATGACTTTATCTTTATTTTACCGTTTTATATTAAAATCTTTTAGTCCATTAATTGATCGAATTTTTCTGTATTATTTTATTTTTTTTGGATTTGTACCATTTGCCAGGAAACCAATAGCTGGGTTAGTTTAGTTTTAGCCTATATGTTTTGATTTTAATTTATCTAAGAAGTTATTTGTACTTAATTTTATTGATTCTAATTTTTCTACTACGTTATTATTAGAAGAACCTATGTCATTTTGAGTTTTGATATCTTTTTGTTCGCCTGCAATCGTTTCTTTTTCAATGATTTCTGGAAATGGCGCATAATAATTTTCACTGGTGTCTATGCCGCCGCAACCCAGCCTCTTGATTTAGACTTCTGTCTATTCTTCTTTTATTTTCTTTTTTTGGTTTCACTTTCTTTGTTGTTTTCAATAGTTTCACTGTTCTGTATTTTTCATTTTTTTCATTACTACTTGTAATAGAAATTGCTTCTCTAACTGCAATGTTAAAATTGCAATTAGGGAAGTAATTTCTATTTTAAGTTTTTCATTTTCATTGTTTAGGATCTTATTCATCTTCTCTTGTTCATGAATCTTTCACAATTTCCTTTTTGGCATGATATCAATTTCAAAATCGCCCAAAACAAGTCCTTCCAAACTCTTATCTTCGATTGGTTGTGGCTTCATTCCATTCATTTGTTGGTCGAAGCCATCCGGCCCCTTTAGCGTACCTTTCTAATAATGCTGCTTAGTATTTATCCAAAAACGTTTGATAATTATGTAGTGTTAAAGTGGATGTTGAAGTATCCGTAAAGGACTGCAGCGGTGGTCTGCTGCCTCAGCGAGCGGAATTAGTGCTACGCTGGAAATGGCCTTGTCTGGGAACGTGTAAGTGCGCTGGCAAGCTAGCTTTGCGGTGTTGTGGGGCGGGTTCTTTTTCCACAGCACAAAGACCCTCTTCAAAATATTTTCGCACCAGAGTCGAAACGTCAAACCGATTGACCGTTGGAAAAGTGTCAATGGCCGAAGTAACCAACCAACTGCGGAATGCTAGACATAGATGCAATTCTAGAATTCGAACTGCAATGAACTGTCCTCATTGATAGAGTTACACCAGCGTTTCCTCGGTTTTTCCGCTGGTCTTATTTTCTCAGATTTCCCAACGAAAACATTTTTAATTGCCTATTGCTCGTTCATAGAGGCTTTCGGTTCGTCAAACACTATATACCTCATGGCTGTATTTTATTCGTCATCAATCTTCCTCTTGGTTACCTGCCACTATTTGCCTCAGGACCCGCTATTCAAAGGCACTCAGTATGTTTGCTGATGCCTAATGCTATTCATTGCTCACAACCAGCATAACAGAGGTTTGCTGGTAATTCTGGTTAAACAGACGTTCGCTTGGAGTGCCGAAATTCAGCATTAACTCTTACAGCACATCACGGTAAATACTGTCATAGGCTTGCTTAAAATCCACGTAAATTTATTAATATTGTCGGTGTGTATTATATTGCGACCTTCTTCGTATCCAACAGTCTCCGACTCGGCGGTGAGAGTGATTGCAGGCGTGATACCTGTCGCCCTCCTTGCTAGAGAGCGCCGCGCTATTTACCTGCGCCGAAACGAGGATGCGAGGGAGATGGTTGTCCGCGAGGAGAGACAACGCTCGCTCAACGATTGGCAGCAGTCTTGGAGGAATTGCACGAAGGGAAGGTGGACTGCGCGCCTCATCCCGGATGTGAGACCGTGGCTAAATCGAAGGCATGGTGAGACTGACTTCTATCTGACCCAGCTTTTGAGCGGGCACGGGTGTTTTCAGTCTTACCTGCACAAGATCGGCAAGTCACGGTCTCCCGATTGTCGGTTTTGCCCAGGAGAGGAGGACAATGCCTGTCACACATTTTTTGCGTGTACCAAATGGGCCAGGCTGCGAAGGGAACTCTACAGGGAGACGGGAGAGCTCACCCCGGATAATATAGTTGCGGTGATGCTCGAATCGGTTGACAAATGGAACCAGGTGGCACATTATGCTCGGGCAATCCTAAAATATAAAAGGGACTCACAGCAGCCGGAGGCACTGGGGCTGGGGGATCGCTCTTCCGGCAATTCCTCTTCCCCTCTCCCCTCCCGCTAGGAAAGGGACTCCCCAGCTTGAAGGCGCCCCACGGCGTAACAAAACGAGACCTGGCCCGAAGTAATGTGTCAAACGGTTCCAGGCTAGGTTCTCAGATTGACAGGGGAGGTGTTTAGTGGGTAGTCCAAAGGTATCCTCCATGGGAGTCCCACACTGCCAGACTCGGCGGGCATAAATGCCTTCACCTCCCTACCACAAAAAAAAAAAAAAATATCTTGAATATTTTGCAGGCCAGTAGCAGTGAAATGTCTACATTCTCCGTTTTTTGTGTACAGGAAATATAATAGGTTAGCGACATTTGCTCTTGATCCGATTTATGTTAGATCGTTTAGATCTCACCAATATCCAGTGCTTTATTATTCCTCTGTCTTTTGAGATGAAGTAAACATGTGATTACTTCAGGGACAACAATTAATACCGGTTTCTCGGAGATATATAAAGGGTTAAGGAATGTCTTGATGTATGATGTCCATCTATAATTAACCCTATTTTCGTTGGCAAAAATGTTGCGGATTTCATTATGGCAAACGTGGTCTTGGGTTGATATATTTGTTTTAGGATTCTCATTTCTTCGTAAGTACCTGAATAAAAGTAAGCGTTTTTATTTGGGAGCTTTAAAAAAATACATAAATTTGCTTTACATAGAAAAAGAGTTTAAGATTTAAGAAGAAAACGAAGATTTAAGAAGAACATTTTGGTCTCCAGATTTTACACAAATAGCAGTGTCCGATAGTGAGGTCACTATTATATTTGAAAGCAATACAAACTCAACGAAAATTGATTAAAAACATGCATTGTTCTTTCAATTCATACAAATCAATGGCTTTTGATACGTTAATTCTGTTGGAATCTTTTATGATAATAAGAGTCCCGTACGATTTTATGCATGTGAATAGTGGCTTTAACTTTTCAGATTTTTATTTATGTTTTATTTTAGGGTTTGGAATTTCTGTATAAAATCTCTATTTTAAGTAGAATGCACCTGTTTCTCTTAAATGGCACTCGCATTTTAGTTTGAAATTCCATTGAGAGTTTTATATAATTATAGATAATAACTTATAAATCGCTAAAGCTGCATTTATGTTTGTATTAACAATCCAATTCTAACCCTGAAACACCTATTCAGGTATGAGTTTCTGAAACTTTTCCTATAAATATGTTTTGGAATAGAAATTATTAAATAAGTTGTCGATTTACGAGTATTTTGAATTTCTATTTTATTATGCTCAATTTTTTTTAAAGTTCTTTTTAATTTATTTTTCTCATTCAATAAGTGAATTAACTCTCTCCAGGTTGAATAAATCGCCTAAAAATGTCTATCAAATTACAATTGATGGACAGTCAGAACTTGGCAAGTGCCAGGCCAGTATTAATTTCATTGACCGTGGTGATGGATCAGCAATAGTTCGCTATAAAATTCATAAATTATGTGAAAGATTTGAGCTACACATAAAATACAACGGCTCAAACGTGGCGAAGTCACCATATATAATACACGACACAGTATATCCTGAAAATTGTTGCTGTCCGCAATCTTTATCCACATGGCTTTACAACAATGAATGTTCAAAAAGAGAAGAACGTATCGAGATAGATTTACAACCGTTCAAACAAGTAAATTTTAGTAGCATTCGAGAGAATCTAGTAAAGAAATACGATATGCCAGGAAGTGTTTCGATTTGTAATTATGTGGTGAAAAATAACGAAATTTACCGAAAATGCTATGGAAAATATGTTGGTTTTAATATGTTCATGGATGCAACATTGTTATCGTTAACAAGACTTGTGAAGCTTCCCGATATCGAATTCTTTCTAAATTTAGGCGACTGGCCGCTATCAAAGAAAGGTGGTCATCAGAGAACATCGGGACCTTATCCGATATTTTCATGGTGTGGAAGCGATGACTCGTATGATATAGTTCTGCCTACTTATGATATTACTGAATCAACATTAGAGAATATGGGTCGTGTAATGTTGGATATGATCTCCGTACAAAAAGAAATTTATCCGTGGGAAGAAAAAGAAGAAAAAGGATTCTGGCGCGGTAGGGATGCTAGATATGAACGGTTACATTTGGTTGAATTATCGAAAAAACATCCAAATTTAATAAATGCATCCATTACACATTTTTTCTTCTTTCGTGATAAGGAAGATGAATATGGTCCAACAGAGAAACGTATTTCATTTTTGGACTTCTTTAAAGTAAGAGTATATATTTCAATCTTCTAAATCGTGTAACCACTACATATATGTTCCATTGTCATTCTAGTTTAAATACCAAATAAACGTTGATGGCACTGTGGCGGCATACCGTGTACCATATTTGCTGGGAGGAAATTCTCTACTCTTCAAACAAAATTCTCCGTTCTATGAGCATTTTTACATAAAGCTTGTGCCAAACAGACACTTTGTTCCATTCAAACGAGACTTGTCAGATTTATTGGAAAAATTAAAATGGGCAAAGTTACATGACAATCGAGCCAAAGAGATAATGGAAATAAGTCGGGAATTTGTACAAAATAATTTAATGCCAGTACACATCTTTTGCTATCATGTGCAGTTATTCAATGTAAGTATTAAAAATATAAACCGTTTTGAGTCAACTTGAGTTGTCTTAAAATCTTTACAGGCATGGAGTAAGAGATTAGTTAGTCCAGTTGTAATTTTGCCAGGAATGGAAAAAGTGAAACAAAATGTCAAATGTGATTGTCGGAAGCACGGCACAACTGCAAAAGATGAGTTATAAATTTTTGAATCTCAACTTACCATGTTCGTACTCGTTATGTGATAAATGTTTAAAAATTGTGTGGTGTTTTCACATTTTCAAAGAATCTTTATTGATCTTTTAGGTAGCTCAATATTATACAATAAATATTATATTAAGATGCGATTTATTGTCTACTTTTAAATCTATAATTAAAATTATAAAGATTTAAAATTAAAACTTTTCGAATTCTTTTTCGTATTGATTATTTTTTGATGGAGTGTATTTAAGCTCGGGATATTTATCGAAATTAGTGGCGTCGTGATTTCCTTTTGTTTTCGGTATATAAGGGGCCTCGATCTCATAGTTAAGTAAGCCAATCCAATTTGTATTTTTAAACCAGCTATGTGCTTTAATATCATGTGGTCCGTTCTTCAAGTTACCATACCTAAAATATATGCTGTGTAAAAGGTAGTTAACATAGTTGAATTTATACCTTCTGGAAATATCTACTTGTAAAAGATTGTAAATCAAATGTCGCAAATCATGGCTGAAAAATGTCGGAATTTTATAGTTGCAATCAGCGATTTTACGAAAAAGAGCCATTGGGTCACTGTTAGGTGTATAAAAAGGAGAAACACCCGCCACCATTTCGTAAACGAGTACACCAAACGACCACCAATCCACGCTTTTACCATAGCCTTTGGTTTTAATTAGCTCTGGCGCAATATATTCCGGCGTACCACAAAGAGTCCATGTTCTGTTCTCTACAAGCTTTAAAGGTATGTATTTCAATTTTATTTCTATAGATTATTTGATTTCTAATTTCGTGAATTCAACATCACCTTGCAAAATCCAAAATCTGTTAATTTTAAGTAACCGAGGTGATCTATTAATATATTTTCTGGTTTTAAATCTCTATAAATTAAATTTAAGAAATGTAGATATTCAAATGCTAAAAATATTTGCGCTGCGTAAAACTTGGCTTGAGCTTCGTCAAATCGTTTTGTTCTGTAATTTATTCAATAAAGACATTAGCTTAAATATTTAATTCTATAGCGGGTAATAAAGGATTAGGGTTTTAAAGTTAATTGACTAAGTGAATTGGGTTTAGAGAATTAGTTTATCGTCGCTTTGACGATTAAAAAATGCAAATTCAGTAAAAATTGTCATTGAATCTCAATTTATGGAAAGCAAAGGAGGATCCTGTGACACCAACAATTTATCGATTTTTATATCAAAAAACATTTCAGTTCAAATTAAGCGTGTAGTGAATAGGTAATTTCAAAATCCGTGAAGGACTGCAGCGATGGTCTGCTGCCTCGGCAAAGGAAGGAGAAGATATCCGCCGAGAATGCCCTTGTCTGGGGACGCGTGAATGCGCTGGCAGGCTAGGATTGCGGTGTCGTGGGGCGGGTTCATTCCCCCAGCACAAGGACCCACTACAAAAGGATTTCGCATTCACGAATTTCTGGGGTTACAAAAAGAAAGGCGACCGAAGTCGCAAAAATTGTAGGCAACCATTCAGAGGGAAAATGACTTGTTCAGAGAACAAGTGAAACAGGTAAAATGGGCGAACTTAGGGAAACTTCGTCTTTACCCGACGAGACTCATGGCCCACAAATAAGAGAGGGGCAACCGGGTTGTGATGGAGCCCCCGCGCACCCGCCCAACCGGATCAAAATCCATAAATTTTGCAGTGGCCAGGTATTTCTCTTCTGAGTGGAAAACTCATACAACATAACTTGCATGAGCCTTCCCATCAGAGGAAAAGTACCCCGGTGACCAATTTATGTCATAGAGTTATGCAATTCGATCACATAACCCTATGCCATAAAGAGGCACCTTGCTCGGGCCACTCAACCCGCGAAATCACCTGAAACAAAAGGAGGTTAATCGGTGCCCGATGGCTGGCTCATTCCTGGCGTGGAGAGCCTACCATCGTACCGGGTCCCATACTCGGTCAGAGCAGAAGGAAAGGAAAGACCGGGATATAAGTTCAATTCAACATTCCTTTATTCTCATTTACTTCTAACATGCCGATTGGTATCGTTTAATTTCAAATTGTTACATTTTTCCCTATAAGTAATGTACTCGAGGGATTTTTTTTGTTTTTTCTCAGTTAAAACAGAGATAATCAACTTCTAATGCTCTATTGATATCATTTAAGGGAGATAAATATGGATATTTAAAAAAAGTGATGAAACGGTAACAAAAATGAGAATATACCAAAAAATTCATACACAAAGAAACTATAAAAAATTTACATAAGAAATGATTTGCAAAGAAACTAAAATAAAATTTATATAAAAAAATGATTTGGAAAGAAAATATACAAAAGGGTACTTCTCACATACCCACGAGCGCTCGAGAACGATGTAGGTATCCTAACAACTGGAAGGATATCAATTTCTTTAACTGGCTTATTATTTCCGTTCGGCTATTGAAAAAGAAAAACAACACCAAAAAGTATAATATTAATTAAAAACTGTTTCTCCTCCCGGTATCTTCACATTCGGTGCATTTTGCGTTTTGAAGATTTTGTATTTTGTTGTAGATCTTAGTTTCTTTACAACCAACATTTAAAGGGTAAAACTTTGTAGATGTTTTCTTTCACTTTTAATTTTTTTGTTTTTAAATAAATTATCGTCTTCCAAGTTTTGTCACACGATCGATTAAGTCGAGCAATCGGAAGACTTTACAAGATCGCGTTGATCCGCAACCTGATTTTCACGAAGTATGGGAATCTGTGATTCGAAATTGGAATGAGAAAAATATTTCTGGCATGGGGAGAAAGCTTAATCCTTTGCCACCCGTTGCAATCTCTTCAAGCACACACGTTTGACATTTTGAGCGCACATTCACTACACATTGCTATTCTTGCAAACCGTAATCCACGGCCCGGTTAATACAAGATACGATTAGATTTTTCTTCGAGCGTTTCATAACGCTTACCACATGGAAAATATAATTAACCTGACATTCTCGTTTTTCACTCTTCGATTCTTATTCATCAAACAACTTATTCGTCATACTCTCCGAAATATGTTTAAAAGCCATCAACTCTGCTCTAGAGAAAACCGCCACACCGGCTAGAAAACCGTAATTCCCGCTATATCAATTGTCATGTGCCACTACATTCCCGTTGACCACGTTGCATCCAAGAGAGCAATTAGCGGAGCACTGTCATTGCACATACAATTGAACATTAACCGCCATACACTTTCCCAACAACCACCCAACGCATTCAATTTCACCGTTTTTTCAGACTCGAGCACGTAAAAATTCCGTCAACAACCAAAAACGCAAACTATCTCGTACGAACTGTTGTCCGCTATTCTTTCTACACCTCATTTGGAACCGCTCATTCCTGTTCCGTCTTCTTCTGTTGTCCGATCCCAACTCCCAGTCAGATCTCATCCCGCGCGCAAATTCCCTCCGGTCGCGCGAGGAAACCAAACATCATTCTTCCATTCTTCCCATTTACATTCTCGTTCATCGCACGAGAGTCTCTTCACGCAATCTATCTACCATCGTCACTTGCACTCTATCCCGCAACAAATCGAATTCCCCTTTGTCTCGATCAGCAACAGAACTCGTTCTTGTCTTGCCTATGCGATTTACCTCGAATCGCTGCTGCTCTTGGGTTTGTTGTTGCTGTTGTGGATTTGAAGGAGATAGGAAAGTTTTAGAGCAGTTTGATAGGGTAACTGCTCTATTACTACAAGTTGTATAATTATGCAAGTCAAAATAGCAGGAGAGCGCTCTTGCCAGAAGGCTTTTCAAACCAATTAGTAGTTCAATCAACATCAGAATATCAAAACTTTACCCATATATGGATCGCATAAATTGACCTCATTCTATGAGTAGTCATTCCTAAAATTTTCATAAAAATTTCCTACATATCTAGTGTCTAGGTCCATTGCAAACGTGAAGTTCCTCTATACCCCGTGTTGTAATTGTTGTAATTTAGCTGTTCATCGCTCGAGTTTTTTGAAATTATTAGGACCCGCACATCTCCCACTAGAAAACTTAGAGAAGAGTTTTTGGTAAATTTAAGGGTTCAGTTTTGATTTTATAGGAGCAATCTAGGTATTGGTGGCTGAATGACAATGTCTAAATTATTCGTGTTATCCCGTTTTTGGGTTTTTCGTTACTTGGTTTCTGAGTTTCAGCTCAATATTGGTACATTTAGTGTTGTTGTTTATTTGTGTTAAAAATTAGGAATAGGTTTCAATATTTAGAATAGGTATATGTTATGTTTATTGTATTAGGTTTAGAGATAAGGTTTAACGCTTACGTTAGGAATATTGTGTTAGCATTGTATTAGTATAAAGTTTTTGATTGAATTTTATTAGAATTAGGTTATAACATATAAGGTGTAGGAAATTTTTGTTTTTAAATTTGTTTCAATGATAATGCATAAATTTATAAAGCCATTTGGGTCATTAAGTTTTAGTATTTTTATTGTTTGGAATTTGCTTTCTATTCTTTGAAAATTTATAACGATTAGTATTGAATAAACCGCTTTTGACTTTGACTTTGGCTACCTATGGTGAAATTTTTTTTTCAGAAGTCACCCCCTATAAGGGGAGGTCCCCCTTAAACACCTTATACAATTTTTTTAGTAACACTTTGAAAAAGGTATCACTTTAAAAAAATTTCGTATTTCTAGCTTATGTGATTTGCGAAAAACTTGCTTCGACGCACGGATAGACGAAAAGAGGTCTCGATTTTAGTGGGATTTTTTTAAAAATTATTTCACAAAACCATAAAAAAGACTATAAAAAAAGTTTAAAGGTAGTGTAGGCTTGCAAGTATTCTATGTTGGAAATTATTAACATTTGTAACGCTACTATTTGCAATATAATAGATTTGACACGACTTTCTGAAATATGGTTTAATATTTTTAGAGCATTCGAAGACGTTTTTTTCGTGGTAAGGAGATGAAGGCTATTTACACCGTGAGTTCCAAACGTTCAAGCGTACTGGATTATCGACTAAACACTTCCCCTGTCAACTTTAGAAGCTAGTCTGGCACTTTTTGAAGCGTTACTTGGGGCTAGACATCGATTTTCTATGCCTTAAGAGTTATTAGACTGCAGGAACCCTTTTAAGGCAGGAGGAGAGGGCTAGAGAGATACCTTAAAAAAAGATCCATCCACCTTCGACACCTCTAGGCACTCAAATATGCGACTGTCCGAACGTAGTGTGCTATATGATTCCATTTGTCAACCGATATGAGCATTCTTACGAATAGACAAGAGTGCTCTCCTGTTTCTTTTGTAAGATCACCGCGCTGTCTGTTTCATCTCTTTTACGCTAACGATGTGTTATCTTCCTCTCCAGCGCAAAATATGATACCGTGTTTTACAATTCTTGAGAAAGCATCTATCTTCACTTGAAGGCTGAGGCAGCTAGAAGTCAGCCTCACTAATCCTTCGATTCGATTATGGCCAATCATTGAAAGAGTCCAGTGTCTACTTGTGAGCAAAAACGCTTCCCTATCGTCTTCGTTTCTACGCACATAAATTTTGCAGCGCTCTTTAAAGGAAGGCAATGGATAACATCCCCGCGATGTCCCAGAGCACCGCTACAGAAACTTTCCGATAAGCAGTCACAATCCTCATCTCTGTACGTGCGACAGGTGTTATTGAGACAGCTTCTTACCGATGGTATCGCTCCATATTTCTAGTAAGCTCATCAAAGGTCTACTTCTTTATTAGGTGGGTTCCCCTAGGTTAGGTGATACAATCACTGTAGCCTTATCAGACATTGCAGGCATAGCTTCCAGTCCATAATCAAACCTAGATACCTACCTACTCAACGATAATGATTCTTTTTACTCTGCGGACATTCTTTTTGTAAGCATGACCACTTCGCGTCTTTGGCTTGATCGGGACTCATATCTAGTTTGCAGTGCACGTCTGGTAACTTCAATATGATTATCAAATTAAAAGGCGACCGTTACCTTCTCCAAAGAAAGATATTCCATTGCAAGGGGAGAAAATAAGCAGTTTCGGTGAGGTGCCAGGGGCTCCTCATCAACCTCGAGGTCGCTCGAATGTTTCTTCAAAATTCACTTCAAGCGACAGCTTGTTTGTTCTCGATCTGGCAGTATTCTTCGCTTTTTGTCTGACTGCCTATCCGTACGTTCGGCCACCCGTCCATCTGAAGGCTTATTACAACCTCTATGGCGGACGCCAGAATTCTAAGGTATGACTTAAAGCTTTCATTGCTTCGTGCGGATATCGATCTCGTTTTTCGGATGGCTCCGATAGCTTGAAATAACTTATGAAATTCTACACGATTGTTACTTATTTTAATGATTTTGTTTCTGAAAAATTATTAGAGAAGAAAAGTGTTAGAAGAAGGTGGTTTCGGCGTGTGTACTAATTCTCATCGGGCCATCACTCTTATTAGATACACGCCGGTGATGGCGACCACCATGCTTAGAGGTGAGAGAGCTATTTGTAATTTTCCTACTTATACCAACTTAATATGTTTTTGTAACTACGAATTATGTTCTAAACACAGGAGCAATTTAACCTGAACATAATTCGTAGTTACAAAAATATATTGAGTTCGCATACGTAGGAAAATTAAAAATAGTCTCTCTCTCTGTAAGTACTTACAGGAGAAATTTAACCTGAACATAATTCGTAGTTACAAAAATATATTGAGTTCGCATAAGTAGGAAAATTAAAAATAGCTCTCTCACCTCTAAGCATGGTGGTCGCCATCACCAGTGTGTATCTAATAAGAGTGATAGCCCGATGAGAATTAGTACACACGTTGAAACCACCTTCTTGATAACACACCAGGCTAGTGGAAACCCGCGATCAAAAGGACTCTAAGAACTTGGACATGCTATGGACGGAGAATAATACCTACGCTATAATTGATGTCCATGAGAAGCACCGACTTGGTGAAGCGAAGTATTAGATTAGAGGTACGTAAACCCTACAATAAGACGCCAATTACTGGCACGAATACCATGCGCAGTATGGGAAGGAAATCCGGAAAGTAAAACAAAACAGCGACAGATTCTTTTCTCAGAGCGTGAATAATACCCCCGTTGCTACACAAGAAGAACAACTCTAACAGCTTCAATTTCCAGGAAGCGAAATTATTGGAGGGATTGACGATGTGACTCCATAAAAAAGAGAAATCACTTGGAACGGGAGGAAGAAGCGGCCATCTACACTGTGGAACGTATACAAAGGGCAATAAGCTCATACTTCTAGCCCATCAAGTCACCACGAGTAGATGGGGTGAGTCGGATGAATTCGTCCTTATTCGAAAAGAACAGCATTCGCTTATATCGTACCTCTTCAAATTCTAATGTGCACTATTGACAAAGTAAGTTTTAAAACATTAAAGTACTCAAAAACTTCACGGCACTCTAAATTTAAACAATATTCAATCAAAAAAACTTGAAATGTTATCAAATGAAAATTACTAAATATCATCAATTTTAGTAGAAAGAAGCCCGGTAACGAAACGCTCTATGCGATTCGAATCAAGATCAAATTCTTTAATGTCTGGCTGGTCAACTGTCACGCGCCCACAGAAGACAAGGAAAAGGCAATTTAGGACGAATTTTACAGCACCCTGGAACGCTCTTTTGATGCATCGCCGTCAAATGGCATTAAAATTGTTCTTAATGACTTCAATGCAAAAATCGGCCAACAAACGACACACAGAGGAATAACCGGAGTATACACCCTTCATGCAGAGATCAGCGACAATGGACAATGCCTGATAGACTTCGCTACTAGCAGAGGCTTCACAGTAAGCTCTACGCACTCTCCACATCGTGACATCCACGAACGAACGAGAACGTGGGCATCCCCAGACAACCGCACATTCAACCAGATCTCATTCTCATACAAAAACGAGCCGCCAACAGCATTCTCAACACGCGCTTATTCCGCGGCGCTGTCTGTGATTCGGACCACTATCTTATAAGGGCCAAGTTCCGATGCCGCATCCCCAAGAGCGGTAAACAAGGAGCATCAGTCACTCCAAGGTACCAGATACACAAGCTAAATGATAGCTCAGTAAGGTCCATATACATGTCAGCGCTGGAAAATCGCATCAACATATCCCCGCAGCCGGGAGAAAGGAGTGATGGCATCAAAACCATGTGGAAAACAGTAAGAAATGTGGTGACTGTCAACGCCAAGATCCAACAAATAAACGAAAATTTGACCCTACACGTAGTCAGATCGGCTTATGTCTATATTAAACAACTGAGACGGCTTCAATCCACAAACAAGTATTTGCAATCATAACAAAACCAGTCGAAATTAAAAACCGATGGCTGCAATATTTCCAGAAGCTATCACAGCGTCTTCAAGAACAGCTGAAGCTGTGAACATTCCAGAAGCGGAGCAAGAGGTCCCTATCTCACCATTGACCAGAGACGAAGTACAGGCAGCAGTACGGGACCTCAGTAAAAATAAGGCTTCTGGAACAGATGGAATACCAGCAGAACTGCTCCAGAGCGGAGATCTCCATCTAAATAACCTGCTTAGACTAATATGCAACATATGGTCGAAGGAGCAGATGCCAGAGGACTGGCGAAAAAGTATAATATGCCCTGTATAAAAAAAGGGAGACAAATTAAGGTGTGAAAATTATAGAGGCATCACTCTACTGTGCACGTCTTATAAAGTGCTCTCCAAAATCATAGAAAGAAAATTAAAGCCGTACTATAAAAATATTATAGGAGAATATCAGGGAAGCTTTCGAAGTGAACAGTTTACAACATACCAAATATTCTCAGTTCAGCAGGTGCTCGAAAAGTGCTGGGAATATAACATAAATGTGCACCAACTCTTTACAGACTTCAAACAAGCATACGACAGTGTCGACTGAAATGCGCTGCACAAAACAATGCTTAGCTTTGGCATCCCAACAAAACTAGCCCGCATGCTCAATGTCACGATGCTGAATACTCTGTCCCAGGTCAAGGTAAACGGTGAACTAACGGACAAGGGGATGGACTTGCCCCAATGCTCTTTAATACTGCGCTAGAAGACGTCATCAGGAAGACATCAGCTGAATCCCCGGGTACACTAATGTTCAACTCCACATAATTGGTAGCATATGCTGATGATGTCAACATTATGGCACGTTCAATCTTAGATACTAAAATACCATTTCCAAGCCTAGAATGTGAAGCAAATCGAATTGGCCTACGAGTTAATGAAACTAAAGCTAAATTCATAGCTCAAACGAGGAAGAAGCTCGACAAAACCTGACCGTAGGCGACTACAACCTTTAAAGTGTGGATAATTTCCTCTACCTTGAAGCCAACCTAAATAGAAGAGGCGCCGAAAACAACGAGATTGGACGCCGCATAAATGCCGCAAGTAGCCCCAATTCTAAGGTCCAGAGTGGTTTACACGCAAAATAAGCTGCGCATTAACACTAGTTAAGCCTGTGCTGTTATATGGAAGTAAAACATGGACCCTAACGAACGAATCCGAAAAGGCAGTGGACGTATTTGAACGCAAAGTGTTTCGGAAACTCTACGGTCCATTGAAACAAGGAACAGAGTAGAGCTACGTTACAATGATGCGTTGTTTGAACTTTTTGACGATCCACCTGCTTCCTCTTGCGTAAAGTTACGCAAATTGAAACGGGAGGGCCATGTAGAAAGAATGGAAGAAAACCGGCTACCCTAAAGAACATTAACCTGTAGAGCACAAGGTAGACGTCCAGCGGGAAGACCGAGGACTCGATGGAAAGGCACGATAGAAGCTGACAGCAGTTCCTTATTGGGAGGAAACAACTGGGGGACACGGTCGCGGAACCGTGGTGATTGGGGCAGATTAATCCTTGAGGCCAAGGCCCAGTTTGAGCTGTCACGCCATAGATTATGATGAATTAGAAAAAAGGATAAAAATCAACCAACTCTGTTAAAAATAACATAATAACAGAACGCATCGATAGAGTGGGCTTTGAGCTTATAACTAGTATGTATCAACTTAATTCTAATAAAGTTTCTAAAATAACGTTCACTTATCCTAATAAATATTTTACAATATTCCCAACCTTCATATTAAACTTATCTCTAGTTATTTAAAATAACGAACACAAAAAAATTACAATAACAACGTAGCAATGATGAGCTGCAACAAATACAAAAATGAAAAACCAGGAACGACTACAAATAATGAATTGCAATTTAACCAGGTACGTCTCAGCTCGACCACCCTCAATATATCTCGCAACTGGGTATCTCCATTGAAACGATCCCGCGTACTCAAATTCGGACGAAATTCTATTATATCTTCTTATTGGTGGCGCGCCTATATGTATGATATATAATCGGGGCACTATCTAAATCAAAAACCGATTCATGTCCAAATAAACAAATACTTGTGGAGGAATGAAGATAGTGGTGAGGCAAGTCTCAAAGTACCCATCTGTAGGGTGAGATAGCTGCGAATGTTTCTGGAATGAAAGAGTCGTCGAAGAGACATGACTTCTTTTGTGCTTTACTGAGTATGATTTCGACATGTTCGTTATAGTACAGAAACTGATCGAGATGTACACAGATCTGGTACAGCCAAAGTGCTAGTACTATGGAAAAATTAAGAGTTTTTGAAAGGAAAATCTTCGTGCACGTACTGGTTTACGTAGAAAGCCTGAGAAGGATTGAAAGCGCTATATATCGAATAGAAAAATTTATCAAACTGCTCAAGTGACGAGAGTCGATATCTTCATATTGAAACTTCTTCGGAATCACATCGCAAGATCTGTAACTATAGGCAAAAACCCCTGGATTTCACAGCCGTTCCACCCTACAGACGGGTATATTGAGACTTGTCGCGCTACTGGCTTCGTTCCACCAGAAGCATTTGTGTATTTGGGTATGAATCGATATGTTTTTGATTCTGACGGCGTCCCAATCATATATCACATATACAGACGGGCCAGCGATAAGAAGATAAAATTTGAGTTCACGAGATCAATAATTCCAATGGAGGCACTCATTTGCTAGATTCGTTGAGGCTTGTCATGCTGAGACGGAGCAATCTAGGTATTGGTGGCTGAATGACAATGTCTAAATTATTCGTGCTAATTTTCTGTTGATGGTTTGTTCGTTACCCTAGTCATTATTGCTATATTTAGTATTATTATTTGTTTATGTCAATATTTAGGATGGGTATATGTTTAGTTTATTATATTAGGTTTAGAGATAAGGTTTAACACTTAGGTTAGGAATATTGTGTTAGCATTGTATTAGTATAAGATAAAGTTTTTGATTGAATTTTATTAGAACTAGGTTATAACATATTAGGTTTAGGATAATGTGTTAAAATTATAAACAATTTTTGAATAGGGTTGGTTAGTTTTCTCTCTTTTTTCCAATTGAATCATATGTAATCATTTCAACTAATTTGAATTTGATATTGTTTTTTTATTAAATGCTTTTGATTGATATCGTATAAATTTAGACAGCCATTTGGACCATTATGTATGACAGCCATTTGGGCCATTATTATGACGTGTTGAACACAGGATTTATGTGGAGCATGTTCTGAACGACCCTCATCAGCAATTAGAAAAAATGAAGATGGCTTTCAGAACATGCATGAGCAAAAATATCAGTTTCTGTTTACGTTATTAGAAAAAATTTTAATATGAGTTATTTGAAAATTGCAACACTATCAATACTATAGGAGATTACAGACCAATGAGGCAGTACAAAAAATGAAGTTATTGAAAACTGAATTATTCGTATTCATCAACTAAAAAGGAAACTAACTAAATTAACTTACTTCCTTAAATACGTAAAAAGCTCTCCACCACTTACAAATGGTAGTCCCAAATATAGGCAATCATTGTCCTTAAAAGAAAATTCCATGTGTACAACAAACGGAAAGTTAAGCGCTCCTTGTATCCTCTTTTCTGCGATTACATGATCTATTTGTTTATTTTTAACGATATTAGACTTAAAAAGAATTTTCACAGCATAGTACTTATTAGTTTTTCTATGCTTACACAATTTCTGAAAAAAAGTAGTTTATTTTTCCTCATAGTACAAATCAATTCATAAAATTAACGTACTACTGTGCCAAATGAACCGCTTCCTAGGACGGTCAATGATTCGTATTCTTGGAAATCCATTTTGGGAGAAGGTTTTGCCGAGTCATATTTGAGTAAAAATTCAGCTTTAAGTTTTTTTAAGACTTCTCCATAATCGACTTTGGTAGAAAATGTTTCCGTAGCCATTTTAATAGAGTTAAATACGTTTAATGTATTATTTAATGCTTTATTTTGTATCTACTGTCATCAAGACATAAACTACGACTGAAAGTCAAACAAGCCTATTTGATAAAATATCCGCTCAGTTCATTTAATATTGTTTTAAGTGTCTCGCAGGTCCCTTATAAAATGGCAAACATGACTATTTGTTTTTTTTTTTCATATATCTACCATGCCATGGTCATAAAACAAGCCAAATAAAATTTTTGATGCAACACTTTGGGTACATAACACTAGAAGGCAGATCGCTTTGCAGAATGCACCAAGGAGAACATAAATCACTCAACACAAGAGTTTCTTCCCACAAAGTTTTGAACATTTAATCTGTCGTATAAATTCAAAAAATCATACACGCATTGAACATGTATATTTAATAACGATATTAAAACAACAATCAATATGAATCAATAATTGTTACGGCGTCCAAAAGGTTTTTCATTGTCTACTTCGACATAGTAAACACCTTGCCTGTGCTTCCTTGATGGCTCGCCACCCATTAAGCTTATATCATTCGTCTCAGTACACGATTTGTTTTTGATTTCTTCGAAATTTGTACATTTTTTTCCAACAAACCAAATATCAGGATCAATAGACTCTGTGAAATATTCTCGTGATCTTCCATGAGAACAAAGTGGGACCACGCAACCCGGCTGCACCCTGCCGTATGCGGGGTAGAAAGATGCTATCCCGATTGGTTTTGCGTGTCCAAGAGGAAATAACCCATCTTGTATATTGGTATGAATCGTCTCAACATATTTCGCATCAGTTTGTTTTAACTTATTTTCAAAATCAGATTCATCGAAAATAGGTCCAGCCGCATCGAGGCCAAATATTGTGTTGATTTTGTCCGGATACAATGTTTTACCGGCGATTCCAGCTATATGAGCTCCCATGCTGAAACCAATAATGTATACATTATCAAGGGACATTCGAATTATCGTAGACATTTTCTTGATGAATTTCCCAATAGCATGTCCGATGTGTTTGATATACGAAGTGAGGAAAACATATTTAGCTGACGATGCGAACGACCAGTCGACAAGGATAATGTTAAAATTACCTCTTTTCAAATAGGCATCCTTTATGGCAATAAATTCAGTTTGATTGTGTTTTCCTTGCCATCCATGGATAACAAATCTATAATAAATACAAGTATATACACAGTAAATATTTTTCTAAATTTTTCCATAAATCATACCTTACAGGGTGGTGTCGATTCAATAATGATTGTGGAATCTTTGAAGGGTTTATTTCTTGACTGAGATTAGTATTTTTTCTACTAAACAAATAAAATTTTGTTGACGACTCTGCTACTTCCGGGCTTAGGTTCTTTTCTAGTTTACCACTAAACAAGAAAAGGCCTTGAGTTATAGTTATCACTAAAATTATAGAAAATGATTACTTAATTTCAAATTAAACGGCAGATTGGTCGGAATAAAACTTAAAGTAATATAAATAATTAACTCATTCAAATCACATTAATTTCAAAAAGATTTGTTTCGAGTGATTCTTTGGACGGACCATAAGCCCGTTCAGTTATAATAAAAGTATGTACTGGTTTAAAATCAGGGCGTAGCGCAGCTAGGCGGACGGACACACGGCCAAGCGTAGTACTGACCATATCACCTTCCCGAGTGCCAATACATTCGATCAAGATAATGAGATACTGTAACTATCTTTAAGCGTAGGCCCGAAAGGGGCTTTAGTGCTAAAACAAAAACAACAAATTAACTCGTTCCCAAAATGAGAAAAAATAATCCCAATAGATATCACTTGACGAATGCCATACGGATCGCATGCGTTTGAAATACTAAGGAACGAAGATCAGTTGCAATTGAAATAACTGGAGGAACTATATGCAAGAACCCAACGTGATATGCGTATGACTCTACTATTACTCACAATGAAACAACAATATTGTGAGGATTTTTCTATCGAGCCAAATTAGTAAGAACATGTTACTCTATATCAATGACTCAATTACTTTACACGTACGATGATGTCAAAGATTGAAAAGAGATCGTGTAATGTGACGCCTACGCCCGGGAATCGAAGTGATTCCGATCCCGAACCCTTGCAACCGGCCAGATGGGTATGTCCTCGAAGTGCCAGCGGACTTCATCTGTCGTGCGGATATCGTTGCGCAGAAAATATTTCTTTTCTTTCCAAATATTTAGATCTGTGGATATAAATATTCGAAATATAAAATTAATCCAAACCCCGAAACATTTCGAGACATATCCATTTGGCAATGCCCCCTCCACCGTGGTCATCGAAAAACTATGCCACTGGCGACAAATGGAGAGGCACATTGCCGCCATGTGGCGTGCCATTCCACACACATCTGTTTTGTCGGTGGTTGTCGGATTGACAGTCCGGCGCCACGAGAAAAAGGTACAGAAGGTGCGCGGTTGACTTCCGATGAGTGAGCGTGAAGATTGTTCGAGACCAAAGTGTTTCACTTGGTTAAATCTTCACTATACACAGAAAAGTGCGGTGACTTTCGACAGTTCGGTGGTAGAAAACAAAATTGCGAGTGAATGTTGACCAAAATTATTGTTTCATGGATGGTTTTGCACGAATAGCCTTCTGTATGGAAACAACGGTTATTCGTCACAGTTGGACGCATCTTCCGCTAGAATCTAAAAAAGGAAACGAAGATGCTCTTCGCATGCTTCAGTCGATTGCATCATCATCGATCACCTTGACTGACCGCCTTCCACATCATATCTGTCTACAATGCAACAAATAGTTACATGTGGCATACAACTTTAATTTGTGCTATGCAACTGACCTCACGAAGAATTTTACCAATATCAAAAGCAATACAAACACTGAAGGCGGAGAAAGTGTGGCTTATGGGAATGCTAATGGAGCTGAGGATGACCCAGGGGACCAAGGAAAATCACTGCCGAGCTCGGTGAGTAATTTTGACATGCGGTGATTATGAAAGAAAACGGAGTAAATTCTGAAAACATCATAATGAGAAATCATAGTAGAATATATCGGTTTCCCAAAAATATTCGTTAAATTTTAATTCCATTGTAACGCCCAAGTACTTAATAAGCTCTCCGTATGAAAATGATAAGAAAACAAAATAGAAGACTCGAATCGTTACTAAATGAGTGAAATACCTAATCACTGTTATTACGACAAATGAATAAAATTTTAATTATAAAGGAACAAAAGACGAAGGATAGAATCGTCAGTGATTCTTAGTTAAAGGAACGGCATCCGTAATTATGTTATGAATGAATTGTATATAATTAAAGCTTCTCTATGTACATAAGTTCACTTTGATTTGCTACATGTTATTAATGCTAACTTATTTAAAATATATTTATGGTTTCAAAATGAGAGGAAACTAGATCGTGTGCACCTTTGCTAATTACTTCCGACCAATTTCAATTATTCTCTTGTTGTGAATTGAAAATATATAATCAAGTGATTTGATGAAATTCGGGCTTCCACTGGGTCTGATCTATGAAATTTTCTTTTGAATGTAAAACGTGTTCAGTTTCTTCTCTTTTAGTTGTTTACATTTATAGTTTCGTTATACATATTCTTCATTAAACTTACTTTAGTATGCCAAGTTCGGAATAATAAAACGCAAAATAACTTAAAAACCTAAAATAAATTTAAAAATTCAAGTTGTCTATGATTTCGAAACAAGATTTAATTAATCAGAAAGTAAATTGGAGGTATTTCATCTGAAAATTAAATATTTCTATCACATCTACGTTAACTCGTAACTAAATAACCTTCGAGATTAACCTGCAAATCGTCAACTTAATAAACAACACATTTACAATGGCTAATTAACATTCTTTATACTATCGTCAACTAAACTGCAAACAGAATTAACAGCACATCGCAAATAATAAATACCAACAGACAAATGAATTATATTCAATCAGTGAAATCAATTTTATATGAATTTTTATTAAAACATATGTACTGGTATCTTACTCAAAGAAACAACAATTTTTTTTACACAAATTCAAATGTAAGATCATAGTAGCCAATAGTTGTAAAGATTCTAAAAAGAGCATAAAGGCTAGCAAATTTAAAACCGAACGAAATAGAACTTTGAATAAGTTAGGAATGATATTTGATTAAGTTACAAACGTACATTTAATTTTAGTCGTAGGCTTAGTATGGAATCAATTTATTTCAATTTCGAATTCGTCAATGTCTTATAATGCACTATTCATATTACGATATCTTGAGAAATTCAGTTCAATGTATTGTATTGTACTTAGATTAAATTAAGGCAATTTGGTTTTTTGGCGCTTCTTGAAAATACTTATTTTATGTAAGAAACTCCTTCGATATTTTGGAAACTATAAATTTAAACTTATCTTTAATCTTTCCTTTTTTATCCTAGTGAAATTTTCATTCTTGTTAATCGAATTCGGATATTACTAGACTTATATTGCTGTCTGTGGTTGCATTGAATTTAGATTTCAATTGATATATATCGGAATAAGATACATTTTTAAAATAAAGTTAGATTGAATATTATTTGAATCTTATGTTGAATATATATTCAATATTTAAAAGAATAGTATCAATAAAACTTTATATGTGGTGTTATTATTTCTTACGCTTACATTATTTGCCACTAAATTCATCTTGAATAACCCCCAAAAATAATCAAAATAAACAACAAAGCAATATAAATCAATATAAAAATTTTACTGCTAGGTTATAATATAATTATTTTAAATGATTAATGTAATTTAGATTACTATTTAAATCGTGCCAATAAGGATTTAATTTAAATCCCTGACCAGTAACATTGATTGATATTTGAGGACAACTACGGGAAGAAAGTATATTAGTTATATATTGTACAATATAATGGAATCTTATTATACATTACATTGAAGTATTTTCATACAAGTATCTTAAGAATGACAGTATAATAATTTGTAAGACGGTGGTTTCTTCAAAAAACAAAGAAACTCCGAATTGCCGCAATTCATTGTTCCAAATGCTGGTCAAAAGCTGGCGAAATCTCCTTGATACGGCTATAAATATAACTTAATTAAGCAAATAAATTAATATAATTTGGTTGTGCAGAGAATATTATACAAAACCAGTGTAATTAGCATTCAATTCACTCATTGATACAATTTATAAGGTTTATACGAACTTAAGCTCTAAATATAATTTTAGCAACATTGATCAGTTCGATTAGTTTAAAATGATATGAATGTTTTCAGTTTCATGGCAGTTAGCGAATAGAATTTAAGGAAAAATATGTACGTTATTTAAGAACAAAACGAAAGGTATTTGTCCAACCAAATAATATTGAATGGCCATAACACTTGAATTTTAATCGCCGTATATCTCATTAAATTTTCAAATTACCGAAAAATATTCGAATTCGAAATAAATTGTATGACTTTCTTAAGTCTATAAACTTTATTAATCCTTGATCACTAAAATTATTAACCTCTGATAATACCTACGGATAGATCTTTTATATGTAATGTATTGGGCGATATATTATACTCTTGAATTTAAATATTGTTCTATAATTAGCTTAAGTAAAAGACATTAGTTATTGTTTGAATGAAAATCTCTGAAAAAAGTAAACATGAAGTATTAACGAAGCCATAAGCCTTTCCGTTCCGCATGCTCTTTCTTTTGCAGCGGAAGTGATGACCGAGGGTAAGTATGTCTTGAAGAGGGTTAGGTTTTAATAATCTGCGGATGATTGATTTCTAGTCGGTTACGGTCCGCGGTACCCTTGTTTGCGCTGTTTTTTTCTTAGAGTAGGTTATTTTGGACTTGAGGTAGTTTAGCTTATTTTCTGGTACCGCGTCGGTGATTCGGTAACGCGCCTATGGGATTTTGTAGCGTTTTTGATTTGAGATCTGTGGAGAGATCACATCCAGAATTAACGTAACGTAGGTTTCCCGTTCTGGATGAGTAGTTGTTGACGCGTTTGGAAATCGGGCATGTGAACCGGTGGCTGAGTTAAGTAACTCGGACTTAGTCTGCTCGCGTAAGACCCGCGACCGAAACTCCTCTCCGAACTAGCTAGCCCACAAGCAGCCACCACGGAGTAGACTAAGTGTGACCGGACTTGTTGACCTGAAGGGTACAGTCCGTTGTCATTTCCAAGACTGCACGTCTCGAACCGATGAGAGGTCGGTTCTGCTTGCGATCGAACGAGACGAAGTAGGAAATGGTTAAAATCGGCTTCAACGAATACCAAGATTTCCATCTACAACCAAAGTCATATAGTCAGAAATTAAGAAAATAGGGCCGCATTTGACGAAAAAGGAGGTTTCCATCAAATTTATTAAGAAATTTAATACAGATACCTGGACGACATATTCGTAATTGCAAATCTTGAAAGTAAAAATCTGAAAGAAATTTAAAATAATGCCATAAACAGCAGGTAGAATTTTCGGAGATCTTAGATGTAAGACTTATGACTTATTAAAATATATCTATCAAAACCTTGAGCCACGCAAAGGATACCATATGTTACATCGTTTCATGGCGGTAAATGAAACTCTTCATCATTCAGATACCAAGAATCTCATAGTTGATACACATGGAGTTCCTTTACTCTGCCACATGTGCAGATGAAGCAAGGGCAGGGCGCTTATGTACGATGATAGCATAGACAATGGATTACCGTGGTGGTATTTGATGGATATGTGTCGCACAAAAATGATCCAGAAATAATAGTGCTGGTGGATGTGTTGGGTTAGCTTGTTTAGATCCAGTTCAGTTTAAATTGAATTGCCTAGTATCTTACAAATAATTGCTTAACATATTAACAAAATTCAAAATACCACCATATAAGGTCTATGGTATAATTGATATTTATTGTTAATCGTAACTGTAAAAGAATTTTTTAAAATACCCTACTATAGTCCGTCCGTGCGTCACAGCTCACAAACCACATAAGCTGGAGTGATGAAATTTTCTACGTAGGCCAAAAGTGGTGTTTTCTCAAAAGGTGCAGTACAAAAAAAAATAATTTAAGTTGTTTAAGGGGGTCTCCCTATATGCGGGGCTGACCCTTTAAAAAAACTTTTTCACCAAAAGTAGCATTTGCATGGAGGGGTGCAGGATAAGGGGAAATGTACGAAAAATTGGTGTCCCCCACTCGCTCGCGATTGGACATCTTTGGACAGGCAAATATGAAAAAATCTTGAAAGTAGGTCGTTATGAGTGCAAGGCCAACAAATACCTCAGAAGTGAAAATTCCACAAATTTTGTTAATAACAGTACATTTTGAAAATTTCATGTTTTCGTCTATAAAATCGAAAGGTGACCCTTAAATTTGAAAAATTCTGAAAGTTTCATAAAAAGCGAGCTGTAAACAGTTAGGTTGTAGACGATTGAAAATTTGTCAATTACAACAACAGTTACACGTGATACTGTTTTGATACATGTTCGCAAACACTACAGATGTATAAGGATTTTTTTGAAAATTTTAGAAATGTTTTGTAGCATTGAAATGTTATAATGGCTACTCTCGAGGACTGTCCTGCTACTTTCACTTGTTTTTCCTATTTTTAAAAAAGACTGAATATTTTATGCGAAGATCGTTATTACCCGAGAACTAGTGCTTGCAAAAAAGAGACATACAAAGAAGTACTGAAGAAGTATGATCGCATCGATCCAGGAGGAGTACGAGTATACTAGACAGTCAAATAACCTGGAAGTAATATTCCCGCCGCACTTACTACCTCACTAGCAGGCAACAAGTCAAATGAATACTGAATCGCGAAAGCATTTTTTTTTTTTTTGTGGTAGGAAGGTGAAGGCATTTACGCCCGCCGAGTCTGGCAGTGTGGGACTCCCATGGAGGATACCCTTGGACTACCCACTAAACACCTCCCCTGTCAATCTGAGAACCTAGCCTGGAACCGTTTGACACATTACTTCGGGCCAGGTCTCGTTTTGTTACGCCGTGGGGCGCCTTCAAGCTGGGGAGTCCCTTTCCTAGCGGGAGGGGAGAGGGGAAGAGGAAATGCCGGAAGAGCGATCCCCCAGCCCCAGCACCTCCGGCTGCTGCGAGTCCCTTTTATCTTTTAGGACTGCCCGAGCATAATGTGCCACCTGGTTCCATTTGTCAACCGATTCGAGCATCACCGCAACTATATTATCCGGGGTGAGCTCTCCCGTCTCCCTGTAGAGTTCCCTTCGCAGCCTGACCCATTTTGCATACGCAAAAAATGTGTGGCAGGCATTGTCCTCCTCTCCTGGGAAAAACCGACAATCGGGGGACCGTGACTTACCGATCTTGTGCAGGTAAGACTGAAAACACCCGTGCCCGCTCAAAAGCTGGGTCAGATAGAAGTCAGTCTCACCATGCCTTCAATTTAGCCACGGTCTCACATCCGGGATGAGCCGCGCAGTCCACCTTCCCTTCGTGCGATTCCCCCAAGACTGTTGCCAATCGTTGAGCGAGCGTTGTCTCTCCTCGCGGACAACCATCTCCCTCGCATCCTCGTTTCGGCGCAGGTAAATAGCGCGGCGCTCTCTAGCAAGGAGGGCGACAGGTATCACGCCTGCAATCACTCTCACCGCCGAGTCGGAGACTGTTGGATACGAAGATGCAATTCTCAGTGCTCCTCTTCTCTGTACCTATGCCAATTGTTTTCGGTATACCTCCTTGCTGAGAGCGTCGCCCCCATACCTCTGCTCCGTACAGTAGCACTGACCCTACAGCACTCATCAAGAGGCGTCTTCTTGATGGGCTTGGTCCCCATAAGTCGACTCAGGGCCGATATTCCCGAAGCAGCCTTCTCAGCCGTTGCCCTGATTTGCTCAGAGAAACTCATCTTCGAGTCGATCAGTAGCCCCAGGTACTTCACCGCTGGCTTCGATTCGATCTGTATATCTCCAATACTGATCATCCTTACTCTAGGGATTCTCTTTTTTGTCAAGATGACCACTTCGGTTTTCTCCAGTGCTAAACTGAGCTCGCGGGCAGTCATCCAGTCCCTCACTCGGCGCATTAGCATACCAAGCCTAAGTTGCGCTTGGTCAACGGTGCGTCCGGTGACCAGAGCCGCAACATCATCCGCATAGCCGACCAAGCGCGACTCATCTGGCATCTCAAGTCTCAGTAGCCCGTCGTAAGACACGTTCCACAGGTCCGGACCAAGGATAGATCCCTGGGCAACACCCGATGTAATTTCCATCCTTCGTTGGCCCTGTGTCGTGTCGTAGAGCAGGCTTCGGTCCTTAAGGTAGTTCCTCAAAAGCCGCATTAGATATTCTGGAACTTGAAAAGAGTTTTCCAGCGTGTCCAGAATATCCACCCATCTAGCGGAGTTGAAGGCATTCCTGACGTCGAGTGTCACCAACAAGACGATCCGTCGCTTGGTGCGATTATATGCCTCTGCCTTTTGGACCGCGTTCACCACCTCTGCAATCGCATCAATGGTAGAACGTCCTGCTCTGAAGCCGTACTGCCGAGGAGATAGGTCCCCAGCAGCACGAATTGCGCCAGTGAGTCTTCCCTTGATGAGTTTCTCTAGCACTTTCCCAACCGTGTCTAGCATGCATAACGGGCGGTATGCAGACGGCGATTCAGGATTTCCCTTCCCCTTGCTGACCAGCACGAGCCTCGCCACCTTCCATCGTACCGGGAAAACCCCGTCCCGTAGGCAAGCGTTGAATGTGCTGAGCAGCCAGGACAATGGTGATAGACGAGCTGCAAAACCTCAGCTTGAACACCATCTGGACCTGGAGCCTTCCTCGCTTTGAGGGAGAGGACTGCCTCCTCCAGTTCCAGCTGTGGGAAGAGTGGGCACTCGACTGCTGTTTCACCATGGATAGCGTCAACACGGACGGGATGGGCGGGGAAGAGTCCCCGCACTATCGCGTCCATCTTTTCCGCGTCATGTATACAAGGCTTCCGTAGGGCACCAAGTTTCCCCATGACCAGCTTGTAGCCAAGGCCCCACGGATCCCTATTTACATCGTCCACGAGGTCTTGCCAGCATCGGGCCTTGCTCTTGTTAATAAGCCTGCGAAGATATTTCCTGCCGGACCTGTATGCTGCTAGCCTAGTGTCTGCCTCCTCCCGTGTTCGCGCCCGCTGGGCCTCTCGCCGAAGTTTGTGACACTCGCTTCTTTGTTCGGCGATCTCGTCTGACCACCAGTATACTGGAGGCTTACCGTGTCGGGGTCTCCGACGGGGCATGGAAGACTCGCAAGCAGCTATGATGGTACTCATAGTTGAGTTCACCAAGTCCTTGGCTGTAGGCCCTCCACTCCCTGGCGGAGCTCCCAGCAACGGTGCGCCTGCCGTAAGCGCGTCAGCGAACCTCTCAACGTCAATCCTCCCATTCCTCCATCCGAGGATTGAAGATTGGGCATATGCACGCAGAGTGGCACTGTCGTGAATCTCAACCGCTATATACTGGTGATCACTAGCCGAGTAGTCCTCTAGTACTCGCCAGTTGTGTACTCTAGGTACCAGGGACTCCGATGCGAGTGTCACATCGGGTATGGTTCCTACGCAACCCCATCGGCGGAAAGTAGGGGTGTTACCAGTATTTAGGACAAAAAGCGCTGTTCTGGCCGCCATGTCCAAGATTTGCTTTCCCCTTGGGTCGGATTGTGGCATACCCCATTCAATGGCTCTAGCGTTGAAGTCTCCCCCGACCAGCATGTGGCCCTTTGTGTTCGAGACAGCGTCCTCCAGGGCATCGAGTTTGGTTCGAAAAGATCGCATTGCCTCGTTAGGCGTCAGATAAACTCTGAAATATGTTATCCCTGAACACCGCACCCACACAAAACCACCCCCGCGTCCATGGCCCTGCACCTGAAGGCGGGCGCTGTCTCGAACCCAGATGGCCGAGGTACCAGATTTGTCAGGGTACCATGCTTGCGAGTCCTTGTTATGATGTTGCTCGCTCAGCAACAGGAGGTCAGCTTTCTTATCCCTCGCAAACTGCTCAAGTACGTCCTGGGCGTTTGTGCTTCGGTGCAAATTGACCTGCAGGATACGGATCATTTGAGTATCGATTTGGCTTTAGTTAGGGCCTCCTTGAAAATCCAGCATCTCCCTGTCCCCAGCTCATGTTTGAGGTCGCCGGGTGCTAGCTTAGCATCCTTGCAAAGAATGCATTTTGCCTCGTTCGTGCACTCCTTCCTTTTGTGCCCCGTTTCACCACATTTGTAGCACAGAGATCTCCTGTCGGGTCCCCTACAGCCATACGCGGTGTTCGTATTCGAAGCATCTGAAGCAGCGGATAGGGATCGCTCTTCTCCGTATCCTGCAGATCACCCAACCTATCTTAATTTTGCCCTTCGCCAGGATTTGCTGGGCGTCTTTATCAGCTAGTTCGACAATAGCCATGCGTTGCCCCCTTGTGTTTTCACGTGTCAATCTTGCCTTGACTTCACTTAAGCTGGGGAACTCCCTCCTAATGGCATCCTCTACTTCAGCTTTGTCCGTGACGCAGTCGAGGTCCCTGATTTCCAGGGTGGCCATTGGTTCGAGCGAGGCAACCGTTGCCGCATCTCCAAGAACCTTTTGGACCGCGTCACGGAATGCATCTTTGTTTGTGGCCTCTGGCCCGAATCCCACCAGCAGGCCACCGGTCCGGGTTGGTCGAACTGCTTTGATGGCAGTTTTGGTGTCGTCTGGCTTGACCGCTCCTTTAATTTCACCGAGGACATCTGCGTAGGTTCGTCCCTTAATGGGTTTAATAAGCAGTGCCTCTCGCAAGGGTTTGCGCCGCGGTTTGCTTTTTGTTTTCTGCGGTATATCGGGGGGTTCCTTGTTCTTTTCGTGGTTGAGCTCTTTGTCTGTTTTTTCTAGGAGTAGCTTTTTGGCCACTTTTTTCGCTGCCTTGTTTCGCACCACATGAAACTCCTCGCCTGGAGTGTCAACTTCGTTTATGGTTTCGTCCTTCCTCCTTTTCTCACGGTCACCTTCAATTGGGCTACCTGCCATTCTTTTGCTGCTGCTAGGACCCACTGATGCCTCGAGGGAGAGCGTGTCTTTTTGGTGCTTTTCGGTTGCAAGCCACCTCCGCCTGTAGTGCGTTATGCGGCCAAAAAGCTCCTCCAGTTCAAGAATGCCATTCTTGACACTCTTGCCTATGTTTTTCTGCACTTCGCAGGCAGCCCTCAGTTGTTTGACGATAGTCCCCGCTTTCCGAGTAAGCCGCTCCTCTTCGGCGCGGTCAAGGGCGATTGTGTTATTTGGCGCCACCTCTTGGGAGAGGCCCCCGTTTCCTAGCCCTTTTGCTTCTATCGCTTGGGTCGCGTTTGAAGTGACGTCGGCCAACGGCAAAACTTCTCCCTCCCCCAGTCTTACACTGGCCTCTGTTGGTGTCGCGGCTTGATCCGGATTATGTACGTCTTGCACTGGACGCTCCGGGGTGCGCATAGTCCTTCTACTGCGCCCAAAGGCCACAATGATGCCAGGTTGCACAACGCACTCTGCCTTCTTTCGTTCGTTAATCCGTCTGTGATCTGTCTTCGATGATTTAACCTGTGATGTTGACTTTGACAGTGTTTCTGGGGTTTGCTGCCTTCCCCCGCAATCGGTGACTTGTTTTATCGGTGTTCTTGCCAACAGCGGTTTTTGCCTGAAAGGGTTCTCCGTGCTAGCGTCCTGTTTGCTTGTAGTTATATCTGTTACAGAAGCCAAGTTCACCACTTCTATAACATTGCAAAGCATCTTAATCGTAGTATAAAGCAGACCAATGCATGTGCAATTCAGGAACCCTAAAGACCTCAAGAATAAATGACAACAGTAAGTAAAATAAAATTTTTTGAAAAAAAAAGAAAACCGACTTCGAAATGCCCTAAAAGGATGAAATAAATATTATGGAAGCGGTACCATATCAGCTTTTCCCTGTTTCTTTTATAATGGTGCACCTGTTGGAAGTTTTTATGTCAAAATGGGAAAACCCTTTTTAGTGGCAAAGTTTTGCATTTCATATATATTAAAATTCAGTTTCTTGAATACATTGTACCATTTCTTGACTGCAATGCAAAACTCACTACTGCTAAAACCTGCAGCGTCCATAGGAATCCAATTTCGTTCTCATACATTTTAGTCCAAGATCTCATCAACGTCTACCCTGATTTTGGGCTTCATGAAAACGCAATAAAAATTATATCTTTAAGAAGCTTTCAAATTTTGAATTATGCCTAGCTGCTGAAGCTTTTTTTATTATTCACTTGACGTTTTCGGTCTCTAACACATTGGCAAGTTTCGTCAAGATTGATTCAAAACTTTTTTGAAAACTACAGTTACAAAATTTTGTACATTTTTCGATCTTTGAACGGCCACCATTTTGTTTCAGATTGTCCGACTTTGGATTTTCTATTGTGAACTTTAGCACACACTTGAATGAACATTTGTTCCAAATTTGGTGCAAATCAGAGCTATATTTTGGTCAGAACAGAAATCACAGATTTTCATGTAAAACAGCCGCTATTTTCTTTTTGCTTAGTTGATTTGAATGATTAACAAAACTAGCCACTATTTCTAATAATTTGGCGAAAATCGAAGCAAAATTGCGATCTTCAGGCACAGATTCTTGGAATGTGTGGGGTGTGGAGTTAGTGCGATTTAGCACCTTAACTCCCTCATATCTGTGAGTACTACAGTACCCACCCACTTTCCCGTGACAGCTTCAGTCAATATACAATTTTAAAATAAATTTTACATAATTATTTGGCGGATAGTTGGGAAGCGTAAATCATCCCCGTTCCGGACAGTTCGAAGGAATGCCAGGGTACTATTAGTATGGTTGTCTATTGTGTCAAAAAGTTTCAGTGCTCTGTCACGTACGTATTTTTCTACTGTCTCAAGTCTTAGGTCATTGTGTATGTCAGTGTTCCTAATGTACCATGGCATTCTTAAGATCTTTCGAAAAGTTCTATTTTGGAAGGACTGGAGTGCTTTTTTGTTAGTCTTTGTCGTTTGGTAGAAAGCAGAACTACCATATAGTAACGTCGGTCGTATAATTTGTTTGTAGATGAGCAATCGATTTTTAAGGCTAAGTTTTTTGGATTTTATGAGTGGGTGTAGTGAAGAGAGAAGTCCAATACAGTGTCCCCGTTTATTTTGTATGTGTTGTCTCCATGTCAGGCTTTTGTCAAATGTAAGTCCAAGGTATTTAGCTGTTGGTGCCCAGTCTATTGTTTCATTGTCAACGTTAAGTCTCTGTGGAGTTTGCTGTAGTTTTCTTGTGATGAATAGGGCCTGTGTTTTATCAGAATTAAGCCTAATTTTCCATTTGCGAAAGTATTTCAATAAAATGTTTATCGATCGTTGCAAGTTTGAGGTGATGACTCTTGCTTGTCGTGCTGTAACAAATATACAGGTATCATCAGCGTAGAGTGATAATTTTACTTTTGGAGGCAGAGTAGGAAGGTCTGCAGTAAATATATTGTAAAGGACCGGCGATATGGGCGAGCCCTGAGGAACTCCATCATCAATTGGTCTCAGGCTTGAGAGTTGTTTATCAATTCTGACACGGAATGATCTGCCTTCCAAAAAGGAGCCAATGGTTTGAGTGAGCTGCTGTGGCATACTGAACTGATGCATTTTGAAGATAAGTCCTGCATGTGTAATGATTTAACACCTTTTTTAAGTTCAAACGCGGAACCGACCTCTCATCGGTTCTAGACGTTAAGTCTGAGTAGTGCCAACGGATGGTACCAACAGGTCAACCAATCCGTGCACCGTAACCCATTCACGCGGTGGCTCCTTGTCGGCCAGCTAGTTCGGAGAGGATTTCGGTCGCGGGTCTCCAAATGGGTTACGCTCATTTACATAATTCAGCCACCTATACACGCCCGTTTTCAAAACGCGTTACAAAACAAAGCCATACGGAGAAGAAACCTACTTTACGTTACTCCGTATTTCTTCCTATAACCAGTCACAGAACAAACGCTAATTTTTATTTCGCGTTCCCGAATTTCCGACGCGGTACCGAAAAGTATACTACGTTAACTCAACCCGACGAATGCTACGTTAAGAAAAAAAGCAAAAACAACTAAGGTACCGCGTACCGCGCGCCGCGAAACCGACCTCAGCGGATTTGTCGAAACCCTACTCTCGCGACGGCATACCTACCCTGCACTCACTTTCCCGCTGAAACAAAAAGAACCACTGAAAAGGAAAGTCTTTCGTTATTTAGCAATTCATAATTTTATTTATAAATGATTTCATATTACTATAATTCTAGTGGATTTAACAGTATGATTTGATCTGTTGCTATGCATTTAAAACTGCCTTATTTCTTGACATATACGGATATAAAATTAATTTTCGACTTTAATGTTGAAAAAGAAAACAACCGAAGAAATCATGCAATTGGAAAAATAGTAAGATAAGATAAAAAATTCGAACTTCAGAATCTATTGTAAATGGTGCTTTTATAGCTGATCTGATTAAGACAGATAAAATAAATAAAGTCTTCACTTAAAGGAAAAGTCATATGAATATCGGAGCCTACAATTGTTTTATACGAGTAAGTAATACTCCTTTATCGATTCATTAGAAAAGGCTTAACTTAAGCTACAGGTGTATAATTTTTAGTAAATTTCTACCAATATCGATCGATATACCAAAAGCAAAATAAGAAAATCGAATAGCCGTAAACTGTTTCCTTAAAATATTTCGTTAATTCTAATATTTTTGACAACCATAAAATAATACTATTACAAAGATTACTTCGAAGAAAAAAAAAATGTGAATAATTAAAAAGAGATTTAAATAGCGATAGATATATCTATCTTGAAAGAATTTCACTGTTCTCTATACAAATACTCTTGTCACAATAGTAAAATACGCGTTTCTCCTTTCTGCTTTGCAATCGAAATGTTTTTCTAGCATTTTTATTATGATACCTAGCACTGAACCAGCCGTATTTAGTATTAAGAATAAGTCCCTTTTTTTTTTGTGTGTGATTTTTAGGTCCGACTATACTACTAACCTGATTTGTGCAGTGGTTGGGTGTAGATAGTAAAAAGGTGCTGGTGGTGTGCTGTTGAATAGGCGCCACTCCCACTGGGAGAGATTGGCGCTGCTGATGGTGCAAAGACGAAGGCAGAATGTAGGGGTTGATGCTGCTGGGATAGATAGACAGTGCTTGCCTCACGAATCGTCAATGTTGACTTGAGACACCCTGCGATCATAGCTGCAATTTTATCAATAGTTTCAATATCATCCGAGTCTCCCTTTCGTTGGCATCGTTTTTGTGGGCTATCCAGATGATCTTCCGTTGGAGCAGATCCTTGCACTGGTGACTCAGGAGTGAGGAGTGGTTCTGTGATGGTTGTTGCAGGTTCGATTAGGTTTTCTTGATTAGTTTCTAATGACGTCGGTGGTGATTCCGGCCCTTGACAGCTATTTAAAATTTTTGCATTGCTATGATTTAGTTGAACTGGCGAATTCGATTCGTTCCTACGCACTGCATTCAGAGATGTATTGTTTACTATAACACTAGGGGGTTCTTCGGGAGGTGATGGAGGGCGCAGAGACAGTGGCTCTTCTTCACATCTCTTTTCCACTTCAATACTTGGAGATTCACCGTTGGTAACGTCCTTATTTTGATTTACTGTCAATTCATACGGTTTTGTGGGCTCTATGACTTTTGAAGAATCAGAATCATGCACCTCTTTAATTGTATTGTTAGTCGAGTCTTTACTATCGTCTTGTTTTAAATTATCACTTTGGCAAGCTGTATTATTGGAATCTATCACTTCAGCTGTTTCATTAGTATTGCTACTTATTAACTTTTTACTGTCTAAATCGAGAAGCGTTTCACTTCGGTCTGGAACTAGGTTCATTTGAGTTTGCTGCTCGTGCACCATTACAGCCGACTCCTTTATTTTTCCACTGTTAGTTCATATTTTCGGCCTTCCTGAATATTAAGACTGCGGGGGGACAACGAAAAACACAGCACTTTCTTTCCCGCGCTTTTTCTCCCTCGTTGCGTCGGACTGTCAATCTGACAACATCCGACAAAACAGATGTGGACTGGGAGTCGTCGCAACTGGCGCGGAATGGAACGCCACATGGCGGCAATGTGCATTTTTATTGGTCGCCAGTGGCATAGTGTTTTGATGGCAACGGTGGGGGGTGCATTACCAGATGGGTATGTCTCGAAATGTGTCGGGGTTTTGATTAATATTATGTTTCAAATATTTATATCCACAGATCTAAATATTTGGAAAGAAAAAAAATATTTTCTGCGCAACGATATCCGCACGAAAGATGAAGTCCGCTTGCACTTCGAGGTCATACCCATCTGGCCGGGTGCAAGGGTTCGGGATCGGAATCACTTCGATTCCCGGGCGTAGGCGTCACATTACACATGCCAGACTTTATCAAAGGCCTTAGCTATGTCAAACATAACTAAGCCTGTTGAGTTTCTACGATTTAAGCCTGTTCTGATGTGTTGAACCACTCTAACTAACTGGAGCTCAGTAGAGTGTTTGGCTTTGAAGCCATATTGTTCTTCCGGTAGAATATCTTTATCAGATATAACCTCATAAAGTCGATGCAGAATCACCCTTTCCGCAATTTTCGACAGCGAAGAGAGGAGACTGATGGGTCTCCAGTTTTGTGGAAATTGTGGGTCCTTTTGAGGTTTCGGGAAGACAAAAATAACCGCTGATTTCCATATTTTGGGATACCTTCGCAAACGAAAAATCGTATTAATAATGTCAGTGAGTGTTTGTAATATATTATCTGGTAGCCAAGAAATCATAGTGTTTATAATAGTGTCATATCTGGGTGCTTTATGTTTGTCGAGTGTCTGTATAATGTTTTTGATTTCGTCCAAGTCCGTGGGTTTTATTCTGTCTTCGTGTTGAATGTTATCCATCAGTAGTCTGTTGACAGAAGATTGAATTATTTCCTCATTTCCAAAGTCCTCCTCATCCGAAGAATTCTCGCGGAATTGTGTTTCTAAGGAATCTGCAAATGCCTCTGCCTTACCCGCATCGTAGTATTGTATTCCATTCGGACCATGAATAGGTGGTACCACAATTTTACTGTTTTTCCGAAAATATTTGGTCATTCTCCAGAAACTGTCACACCCAGGCTCAAGACTCTGCAAAAAGCTCTCCCATTGCTCGTTTCGGAATACCCTTATTTTATCACGGATTTCATTTGTCATCCGAGTAGCGTTTATACGTAGCGTAGGGTCACCTGTAAACCTAGCTCTCCTCCGAACTTGATTCCTTCTCCTGATCAGTTGTTTGATATTCTGAGGGAGTTCATAGGGATTCGTTTCCCTTCTCGGAGTTATGACCGTTTGGTCCTCTTTTGCCTGTATAATTTTCTGAGTTACGTTCTCAATGATGTGGTCGAGGTCGTCGGCCATTTCAGATGATTGAAAATTAGTTTCATTGGCCAATGCGACTTTAAACGCTTTCCAGTTTGTATTTTTCCTTTCCTGCATAGGAACATCAACAAAGATGCTTTCTATGAGGAAAAGGACTGGTTTGTGGTCGGAAGACAGTTCGTCGAGGACATTTAACCGAACATTTTGTGTGAAATCTCGCGATATTCCGATGTCCAGTACAAAGCCATGTCTTGTTCCGTAATGTGTTGGCTCATTTGGGATATGCAGGCTAAAGTGGTTGGCTGTGATGAATGTATTGAGCACGGTCCCGGCTTTATTGCTTCTCACAGCTCCCCAAAAGCTGTGTGTGGCATTTAGGTCTCCTGCGATGAAGATAGGGCCATCAAATGCAGTAAGTATTCTGAGATCATCTGGAAGATTTCTATTTGATGGAGGATTGTAAACAGAAATCACAATGAACTCCAGAAAATCAGTTTGCATCTTGATTACTGTGGCCTCTAGTTTTTCAAGTGTGGGTGTATTGATGGGATAATGACTCACGTTTCGTCTCACAAGAATGGCCGTTCCGCCTCCCCTACCCGTCATTCTATCATTTCTGTACATGATGTACTTGGGGATGCGGAATCGTCTTCCAGGCTTCAGAAAGGTTTCTTGGATCATGATGATATCAAATTTATGATCGAAAATAAACTGTTGAAATTCACCAGTATGCTGAAGCAAAGAATTCGCATTCCACGTCAGAATTGAAACGTGATTCGTTAAACTCATTAGTGTTTAGTGTTGATGACATTTTGAGATGCAGCGAACATGGTTTGAATCATGTTTGCCATCATCTCTTGCATCATGTTTTGGAACTGTGTCTGTATTTTGGCAAACATTTGGTCCATATTGTTAGTTTGATTTTGTATGCGTGGGGGAGCCTGTGTCGTGGTTGTTTGTTTTTGTGCTGGTTGTGTGGGTTGGGCCGCAGCAACCTGTGCGAACGATCTTCTCACGTTCTTTGGATTTCTGGGACAACCCCCGTAGCTTGCTGGATGCTCTCCGTCACAGTTTACACATTTTGCTTTCTCTTCTATTTTCTTCGGACAGTTCGAGAAATGGTGAAGCGAATCACATTTAACACATCGAGACTGTGCATGACAGTTGCTAGCAGAATGTCCAAATTGTTGACAATTGTGGCACATACCCTGGCCCGTACGAGGACGCTGTGCTTCCACGATGCACATAAGCTGGCATACAGATTTTATGTTGTAAATATTTGTTTCCGTTTTCGGGAGGAGAACCTTGACGACTTTAGAGAGACCCTCCCTCATTTTAATGTAGTAGACTTCAATTGGGTTGAAGCCCTGAGATTGTAAGTCTTCTTTTATCTCTTCAGCTGAAAGGCCATACAGACCCCTGATGACAACATTCAGCTGTCTATCTTCTGGCAGTATATAAGTGTGGTATTGCAGTTCGTTCTCTGTTAGTGCTTTGGTCAGTCGTCTGTGATCTGTGGGTGTAGTTGGTATAATTTGTATTCCCAGGTAGACCCTTTTCGCGGATGTGTATGAAATGTTTTGTGTTTTCATTATGTTCAGTGTTTGGGACCATTTTGAGGGCTCTCGTAAAATGATCGGAACTGTTTTTGATTCTTGTGTTTGTGTTGCGGGTTGTGTGTTTGTAGTGTTTGGAACTGTTGGCTTTGGTTTTGGTGTGATGGCCATTTCTTTGAATACCGTAGCTGGTTTTGGTGGTGGAAGGGCAGGGAAAATCTCATCTTCTTTATCTTTGTTATTATCGCAGTCAACTTCCATCTCACTCTCTGTATTATTATAATTTATATTGAATTTCAATTTCAAACACCTAGTTTCAATTATATTTCACAAGGTTTATTACTTATCAGGTCAAGCTCACGGTTACGACTAAAAACTTAATTCAATTTTACAATGTATTAATAGTATGAAAGAGAAAATATAGTAATGATAGTACAGTAAGTAAATGCAAAGAGAGGATATGATACATACATAGTGTTTGATTGTATTCCAATACCCCCACTCAATAAAATACTTGGTTAATTATGACAACAATTCATAACTTTAGTTTTTAAATATGTAAATTTTTCTTTAGATAGACCTTTTGTTAGAATATCTGCTTTCATTTCATTAGTTGGAACAAAAATAATATTAATTACACCAGCTTCATTTAATTCTCGAATATAGTGATGTCTTATATCTATATGTTTTGTTCGCTTATTTGTTGTGTTATTCTTTACTAAATTTGCAGCTCCTTGGCTATCAGAAAATACATCAATTGGCAATTTAACATAATTATTCAAGTATAATTCATTTAATAAGCCTTTTAGAAGTACAAGTTCTTTAGATGATTGGCTTAATGCCATGTACTCTGCTTCTGCACTGCTCAGCGCCACTGTCGGTTGCTTTTTCGTTTCCCAGCTAACTGGCCCATTAGCTAGCTCGAATAGGTAGCCAGTGTAAGACCTTCGGTCTGTTGAGTTGCTTCCCCAGTCCACATCTGCATAACAAATAAGGGACTTTCCTGTTTTCTGGAAATATAAACCATGATTGGTTGTTCCCTTCAAAAACCTTAAAATTCGTTTAGCTGCGTCGAAGTGCTCCTTGTGAGGCTTCTTATTAAACTGCGACAAGTAGCTTATGGTGTACATGATATCTGGCCTCGTGTAGATTCCCAAGTACATCAATGATCCTATCAATGATTTATATTCGCTTGATTTATTCGATCACATCAATCACAGGATTCTGCTTTGCATTGCTGTAGCTGAAGATTTGTTTCAACGGGTGTTGAAACCTCCTTGCAGTTGGTCATATTATACTTTTCCAAAAGGGCTTTAATATAATTCACTTGTGTTACAGACACATTATTTTTATCGCGATTGATTTCAAGTCCAAGTATATATTTTAGTTCACCTTTATCATAAAGTTCAAATTCGCGTTTTAATTGATATTTTACATTATTAATTTTATTTAAGTCTTTTGACAAAATAATTATGTCGTCCACATATACTGCTATTATTATTTGCTTATCCTTTATGTAAACACACGGATCAGATTTTAATCGTTCAAATTTCATTTTTTGTGTTAGAACATTATTAAGGGCTGTATTCCATTCTCTACCGGATTGTTTTAAACCGTATATGCTTTTATTTAATTTGCACACTTTATTTATATTATTCGCGAAACCTTTCGGTTGTTCCATAAATATTTCGGCGTTTAGTTTGCTGTTTATATATGCATGTTTAATATCGTTCTGATGCATGATAAAGTTTTCTTCAATTGCAATGGCTATCAGCACTCGTAGAGTCGAACTTTTAAACACAGGACTAAAAGTTTCATCGTCGTCCATCAGATATTTTTGATTAAATCCTTGCGCCACTAATCTCGCTTTGAATTTTTCGATTTCACCATTTTTATTATACTTTGTTCTGTAGACCCATTTCGATCCTATTATATTTCTATCTTTCGGACGATCCGCTAATGTCCACGTATTGTTTTCAATTAGAGAGTTAAATTCCTGTTCCATTGCTTTTATCCATTCCTTTTGATTTGGACTGTTTATTGCTTCACAAAAGTTTTCGGGATCTTGACATACACTAATGTTGTTTAACTGCAATCTTACTGGTTGTTTTAATTTCTCTCTATCGCGCAACACAATTTCGGACTTCGGTGTTGAGAAATCTTCGTTCCCTTCGTCCTCATCGAGATCATTATAATCATCATCCTCCTTGAAAAGCTGTTGTAATGCAGTGTCTGCTTGCGCCTTGAGATCCGATCCTTTTTCCACTTGATTTGAGTCTTGCGGATGAGCTAACGGGGAAGTCTTGAGATCCGATACTTTTTCCACTTGATTTGAGTTTTGAGGATGCTCTTCATCTTCTGCTGGGAATTGGCTAATGAATACACTGCTTGGCTTAACATCTCGCGTGATAATTATTTTATTAGTTTGCTTATTCATCACCCTATAGCCCTTCTGTTCCTCCGAGTATCCGACTAAAATGTACTCATGTGCTTTCGGAAGGAACTTATTATTCCGCTGACCGCTTCTTATTGCGATAACTTTGCTACCGAAAATCCTCAAATGATTGACGGTTGGTGTTTTGTCATAATACATTTTGTATGGTAGTAACCCATTTATCGCTTTACTCGGACACCGATTTCTAATATAAACAGCCGTACTGACTGCCTCGCCCCATAATTTTTCGTTCAAATTGTGTTCAGCTATCATACATCTCGCCATCTCAACCAGGGTGCGATTCATTCGCTCGGCGGTTCCATTCTGTTGCGGTGTATATGGAATGGATGTCTGATGCTTGATTCCGTTTACTTTCAAGAAATCTTGGAATAAGTTATTTTTATACTCACTGCCATTATCAGTCCTTAATGCTTTGATTTTAAAGCCAGTTTCATTTTCGGCAACTGCTTTGAATTCTTTGAATCGAGCTAACGCTTCATCTTTTGATTTGATCAAGAAAATTTTGGTGAATCTACTTTTATCGTCAATGAATGATATAAAATATTTCGCTCCGCCATACGATGAGCAACTAGCTTGGCAAATATCGCTATGAACGAGCTCCAGTAGATCCTTCGCCCTGTTTTCACTTCGCTTAGGAAAAGGCTTTGCAGCAAGTTTTGCTCTAGCACAAGTTATGCAATCAAAATCGTCAGTTTCCACGTTTGTTATGCCACGCACTAGTTCATTTTTTATTATAATATTTAAATCACTTTTATTTAGATGTCCTAGTCTTTTATGCCATTTAACAATTTCAATTATGTATAAACCATTTCTATTAGTTGCACTTAATATAGTTATTCCATTTTTCTGAACATAAGTTTTGTTTTTTACGAATTTCACTATACATCCACGCTGTACTGTTTTAGATACTGATACGAAATTCATTTTTAACGATGGGATGTACAATGTTTCAGTTAAATCCACTCCTCCATATATTGTATTGATTGACGCTACACCGCTGATACTAGTTGTCACTTTTCGTTGGTCCGCTAGTTCTATTTCGGCAACAATTTTATGTGTTTCAGTAAGCAAATGCTTTTTGTTAACCATATGGGAACTCGCTCCACTGTCTAAGCACCACAAGTCAGTTGATTTACTGCAATTGTAGACTGATGCGAAAAGAACCTGTTTAGTATGAGTGTTTTTGTATCTACAGTCATTTGCGTAGTGCCCTTTACGCTTGCAAATGTAGCATATACCTTTCCTTGTTTTAGTAGAAGCTGATATATTAGTATTACTTGTAGGATTGAACGATTTTTTATTTTGCTTAGTGTATAGCACCGTTTCACTTCCACTCTCATTGACATCATCGTTGTTCTTTCTTTTTTCTTCTTCAATCAACTTCAATTTTAGGTCAGAAAGTGATGGCAATGAGTCTCTAGTTTCTATAGCGATTACAAAATTTTCATAATGTGGTGGTAGTGAACATAGTAACATAATGGATAATGTCTCATCATCCATTTTGATTTGGAGTTCACTCATTTTGTCAACTATTTGCCCAAAGTTACTTATATGGGTTTGCATACTATCGCCATCCTTTAAACGCAATTGTATTAGTGACTTATACAAATGTAATGATTTTCAACTTTCTGATCGAACGCGGAACCGACCTCTCATCGGTTCTAGACGTTAAGTCTGAGTAGTGCCAACGGATGGTACCAACAGGTCAACCAATCCGTGCACCGTAATCCATTCACGCGGTGACTGCTTGTCGGCCAGCTAGTTCGGAGAGGATTTCGGTCGCGGGTCTCCGAATGGATTACGCTCAATTACAATATTTCAGTCACCTGAACTTGCCCGTTTTCCAAACGCGTCAACAATTACTCATCCAGAACGAGAAACCTACATTACGTTAGTTCTGGATGCGATCTTTCCACAGATCTCAAATCAAAAAAAACGCTACAAAATCCCATAGGCGCGTTACCGATTCACCGACGCGGTACCGAAAAATATACTACTCGAACTTAGACCGAAGAAAACTACTCTAAAGAAATGGCGAAACAAGCAAAGGTACCGCGTACCGCGCGCGACGCGAAACCGACTTCAGCGGATTTGCAGAAACCCTACCCTCGCGACGGCATACTTACCCTACACTCTCTGTTCCCACTGAAAAAGAAGAGTCACTGAAAAGGAAAGTCGTGGGTTAACTTTTAGCAATTCATTCTTAGTTTATTCTGAGATACAGACAAAGCAAAATCCTTTTAATGCTGATTGTAATAGAAATACATACTAGCATATTTCTATGCGAAGCATTCACCAAGAGTGGTCTAACTAGTAAATTATACCTTAAATTTCCCAAGTGAAATAAAGTACTTCCAAAATAAAGTACTCTGAAGATGTAATTCAATAATTAGAAATATATGGAAAAAGATAAAAATAAAATAAATGATTTGCCTTTCTCTACATAACACAAAAATCTTTGAAAACTTGGTATGGTCGGTAAAATTTAATAACTACTTTAAAACAAAAGTAATAAGTACAAACAAAGTATCAATATTAGATATCGCGTATTTACTTTGCCTTCAACCATTTCATAAAGTGTAACATAGAATTATGCACATACAACCCCCAATATGGTTGCATTTGTTTTTGAACCATGTGAGTTATAAAATTTTACTAACGACTACCTTTTGATTTGGTGAGGCGCAACTTAAAAACTTAGTGATTGACCTATTAAACCTAAGATAAACTAACTTAAAACGTTTGAATCATAATAACTAATTTGATTCGCTTATATGGCAACAAACATATTTTTTTGTATACTTAATAGATTTGATTTATAAATATTGATAAAAATGTTACCTAAAGTTTGATATATTTTCAAAATATGCTAGAGAATGGTTTGTGTGTAATAATAAAAATGTATAGAGACAGTTTTGGGATTTTAATAAGAGTCCTATAATATATAGTAGAACTATCTGCCTAAATTTGTGTCCCTTACTATCAATAATATTAACATAATTTGTTTCTAGTCTCTTTTTGTTGCTTTTCTTGTTTTGAAATAGTATAATTATTAGTCTACATTACTTAGTACCGAAATAGAGATACTTTCTGTTTTTTTCTTTTTTTTTTCTAATAGTAATTATAGTAATAATAATGTCTCCTTATGTTCACTTCGCATATACTTAATCAATAAATTTCAAGTATCTATCTCGTTGCGTCTATTGCATAACTAATCGTTTTTCATCTTTAGGGGTTCTTTAATTTTTAAGGTGTTCAATCACACTTGAAATTATATTTACTTAATTTCTTTTGTTTGTTAAAGAATTCTAATTAGCTGCTTACACCTTGTCTATAATTTCCATTCGGTCAAAAATGCAGTCAATGTTTTCTTGTTTTTCTCAACAATTTTGGACACCGTTTAAGGAACATAAACTGCATTGGAATAATTCGATTATTTGAGTAAGTAGACCTTAGTGGAGTGTCGATGGGACACTAGTATGCGAGGAAATTTACAAGTACGAATAATTATAACAATGATAAGTATGTTGCGGCGAGTAGTACAAGCGGTCTGTGTCGACATGACGGCATTCTTAAACTATAATTTATAAATCATCTATATCAATTTTTTCGTTAATAGGTACCTAACACCAAAGAATATTGAACACATAGTCGACTATTATGATCTTGAGTTGTACGTGCATAGCTCTGTGCACACTATATTAGTATAAATGCTCATAACTACTTCTATACGATTACTACCAAATCGTAAATTTGAGGGCGTCCAAAGAGGCTTCATCGGTAAAGTTGGGAGGTATCGCTTTGTACCTTACATTACCGAACATACTTAACATCCAAAGCGTTTCAGTTTACATAATATATGTATATATGTTTCTAATGTGTGAATGTCACTTAAAACTATTACTATATATTACAGCAATGATATCAATTTCGTTAGTGGACATCCGTCACATTGGCTCCTGTTCCAAGTATTCGTGTTTGAGACACATCAAGGCAGAAGGGCGAGATCGAGGCTCAAATGCTAACATTTTGCTCAATAAGTCGTTAGAATATTCGCCCAATTGTCGACATAAATCGACTGGTTGCTTTGGCATCCGGTGAGGAAAGTTTTCGCGAGCTAGATATTCATCAATTTTACCGAAGACTGCAATCTGTACTGCGGATTGCAAGCGATATGCCAATTGATCAATCTGAACAAGGTAGCAAGCGTTACCTCGAATTTCCGCATTAAGAAGTGTCAAATCATTTTTTTTTGGAATTTAATTAGAAATAGAATAATCGATTTCTAATAAAATATTGCAGACTAAATTTTCAGATTTAGTGTCGATTTTATAAATGTGCATTACAATCGCCTTAGAGCAGGGTAAAATGTGTTGCTTTTCCATATAGGCGAATTGAATACCGAGCACTTAGTCTGTCATCACTTTTATTTGCTCGTTTTCCAGCACAAATGACTTTCCCCCTAAGAATTGCTGCTTGACTTCTCAGGATCCGTACCTTTTTTTTTTTTTTTACGTCCACAATATTTGTTTCTGGATGGCCTCCGCTTACTTAGAATTTTCTTACTAGATAATCTATGTTGCAAACTGCATTCGCTCCGCCGGACATAATCCGAGGGCTAATTCGGTGGTAAATTTAGTCGGCTGCCAATGTCTTCTCGGAAGCGGCTATCTGAAATTGATTAGTCTCTGAAGCACTCGCTCACTAAAATTTGTTTCCAAGCGCAATTGCACTCTAGCTACTGACTTATGTAATAACCTTTTCTATTTAGTTATTAACTAAACTAACCTCTTTCCTAATTTTTCTGCTCCGGTGAATGTCACTGCGTCACGAATAACGTTTTCCAAAAACTCTTTAAGCACACCACGCGTTTCTTCACAGATTAAACAGGGAATACGTTTCACTCCACCACGTCGCGCCAAACGACGTATAGCTGGTTTTGTAATACCTTGGATATTATCACGAAGAACTTTACGGTGACGTTTAGCGCCTCCATGTGGCTGTCAAAATTTCCGGTTGTCACCTCGGAAAAAACATATGTGCGTGGAATGGCACTTCATATGGCGGAAATGTGCTTCTTCAGATGTCGCCAGTGGCATAGTTTTCTCGATGGCCACGGTGGAGGGGCATTTCCAGATGGCTATGTCTCGAAATGTGCCGGGGTTGGATTAATTCTATATTTCGAATATTTATATCCACGGATCTAAATATTTGGACAGAAAAAAAAATATTTTCTGCACAACGATATCCGCACAACAGATGAAGTCCGCTGGCACTTCGAGGACATATCCATCTGGCAGGTTACAAGGGTTCGGGATCGAAATCGCTTCGATTCCTGGGCGTAGGCGTCACATTACACATTCCCCCCCCCAAAATCGAAGTAATTACGATCCCGTCTCCTTGGTAAAAGGTCTTGGTTAGGGACGTGGCGGGTCGAAGATCCGTTTCGAAGGATAGGCTACAACCCTGTTCGTGAAGACTCGGCAGTGACTATATAGTAGGAAGTCAGGTGTTATTCGGAGGCCTTCGTCTAGGCAGAGATTTGGGATAAGCCAAGGTTTCTCGTGGGAATTAGTTGCACTTCATCGTCTAAGGTCTTTTGCGTGGTAAATTCCCAGGGTCTTACCAGTCATGTCCGCGATGAGGTACCGGGTGGGGCTTATGACTTGTATGACTCGACACTTCACGAATTTCTTGTCTAGTTTGGCACTGTAATGGCGGGTGGCATCGCTCTGTCGGAAGTTTCGACGATATATTTCGTCGCCGGCCTTAAAGCCAGAAGGATGAGATCGCAAGTTGTACCGCTCCTCTCCCATCCGTCTACTTTCTTCAATCTTCTCCCGCAGTTGATCTCGCAGAAGTTGGAGCTTTTCGTGCGGTTCTAGAACCACGATTGGGTCCTCTAGCGATTTCAGCTGCCGCAATAGCCGGTAAGCGCTCCCATGACAGATCATATACTGGCCGAACACTGCAAAATACGGCGAAATGCCGGTCGTGGCGTGGTACGACGAGCGCAGTGCACTAGTGATGGCGGACAATTTGCGATCCCAGTCCCTCTGATTCGGGTGGACATAGGCGCGAATGGCCGCTATGAGCGTACGATTCAGTCGTTCGGATGCGTTGGCTTGTGGTGAATAGACGGCAGTTCGTTGGTGGATGATGCCGTATTTGGACATTAGGTCTCGGAACTTGCTGGAGGTGAACTGGACCCCATTGTCGGAGACAAGTTTCTCCGGAACTCCAAACATGTGAAAGACTCGGTTCTCCAAAAAGCTGATTATTGGTCCAGTGTGCATGTTGCGTAGTGGTTCTATGATAGGGAATTTGGAGAGCTGGTCCAGGACCACGACAGCTCCCGTGTGACCAGAAGCAGATCGAGGGTAAGGACCGATAAGATCAATGTACAAGCGCTGGAACACGCGTTCGGGGACCTCAACCTTACCCATGGGTGGCCGAAGGATGGTGTTGGGCGCTTTAGTGCACTTGCATAGCTCACAAGAGGCTACGTACGCTTTTATCTGTTGTGCCATCTTAGGCCAAAAGAAACAGGTTTTCAACCGCCTAAGTGTACGACCGTATCCGCCGTGCGCACTTGATGGGTGGTCATGAGCCCGCCTGATAAGATCAGTGGTTAATTCTTCGGGCACCCACAACTTCCACTGTTCTTCTTCTTGTATGGGATCTCCGGAGGCGTGTCCCATCCGTTTGTAAATAAATCCATCCGTCAACCGCAGTTCAGGAAGCTGGGACAGTTGATTCTGGATAGTGTGAATCAGTTGGGTGTAGCTGGCTGACTTGAAGGCAGGATGGTCCAAATCGATCAATTGGGGGCTGTCGTCCTCTTGGACCAACTCGGCTCCTTCAGGGGCGAACATTCTGGATAGAGTGTCGGGGACTACATGCTGGCTTCCTTTTCGGTGGCGAATTGTGAAGTCAAATGCCTGTAGTTTCAGTGCCCACCTGGCCAATCTGCCGTTGAGATCAGTCTGGCTCATTAGCCATTTCAGAGAAGCGTGATCCGTAACGATTTCAAAGGTGTGTCCCTCCACATAGGCTCGGAAGCGTTTCACTGCCAACACCGCAGCTAGACATTCTTGCTCGGAGACCGTGTAATTTCGCTGGGCTGGGTTCAACTTGTGAGACATGAAGGCTATAGGTCTCTCCTCGCCGTCTTGTGCAACCTGGACTAAGACTGCTCCCACCCCATGTTGACTCGCGTCACAATGGATTGAGAACGGTTTGTCAAAGTCCGGGCTGTGCAGTACGGGGGCCGTAGTCAGACTCTTCTTTAGCTCTTCAAAGGCTCGCAAGCTGGGCTCTTCCCAGACGAATTTACGTCCCTTACGCAGCATGTCGGTCAAAGGAGTGGTAATGGTGGCATAGTCACGTACAAAACGCTGGTACCATCCGCATAACCCTAAGAATCGGCGTAACTGTTTGGTGGTCTTGGGTAGTGGAAAAACGTCAATCGCTTGAGTCTTTTCCGGATCGGTCTTGATATGCCCATGCCCAATGATGTGACCTAAATACTTCACCTCCGTCATCACGAACTGGCTCTTCCTTATGTTGATGGTTAATCTTGCCCTCCGGATGTGTAGAGCCACCTCCTGAAGCAGGTCGATGTGTTCGTCAAAGGTCTCTGTTATAAGCAACAGATCGTCCAAGTAAACGAAAACTTGGTGCCGCAAATGAGGTGGTATCACCTTGTCCATAAGGCGCGTCATTGTTTGGGGGGCATTACACAATCCGAATGGCATGGTCACGAATTGATATAAGGGCCGGCCTGGGACTGTGAAGGCTGTTTTCTCCTTTGAACCGGGGTCTAAAGGAATTTGCCAGAAGGCGTCCTTGAGGTCTAAGCTCGTGATGAAATGGGCTTTAGGCAATCGACTCAAAATGCCTTCGATCAACGGTAGAGGATATGCGTCCTTGACTGTGACGGCGTTCAAGCGTCTGGCATCTAAGCATAACCGGACCTTGTTCGGCTTGACCACTAAGGTGACTGGGGAAGCCCACGCGCTCTGTGATTCTTCGATTACGCCTAATGCTAGCATTCGATCCACTTCGGCATATAACGATTTTTCCTTCGCCGGAGATATGGCGAAATGTCTCTGTTTTATGGGTTTAGCATCCCCCACATCTATAGTGTGGAACACCAGGGCAGTCCGCCCGAGACCTTCCTTCTCGTGCGAGGGAAAAGCCGATATAGCCGAGTCGAGACGCAGTTGCTGAGTTACATCCAGTGTATGCCGTAATAAGTTAGTGGGTTGAGATTGGTCAGGAACGGTGGTGACGGACTCCAGGGTCGAACCGGAAAATAGTGCCGGGGCCAAGTTAAATTTTCGAACGAAATCCACTCCTAAATAAAGATTCTGGGTTAACTGAGGTATGATGAAAAATTCCATAGGTTTAGTTACCCCTTTAAAGGTGACATCCGTCATAATTTTTCCCACTACAGAGTGACGAGTTCCGTCCGCCGTGCTTAACCAGGAGGTGAAATGACGGATTTGGTCCGCGTGCTTTGCCAGTACCTCCCCTGCAAACTCGGCAGAGATGCAATTCACACTGGCTCCCGTATCTACTAAGCCTGACACTCGTTTTTGCAGGAGGTGTACTGACGCATATGGCCGAACATCCTCCCTCAATAATTCGTCTAAGTATATGTCCTTCAACCTTTTTCTCGACTGCCTGACTTTTCTCCAGAAGCTCCGCATCCGACGCGTGGCTCGCTTGCTTCGCGGTGGGACAGTTGTGGCCAATTCCTCATGGAAGATGCGCTGTCGAGTAGCCAAATACTTCCGCAACCTGACATGAAAAGGTTTTACATGCCAAGGAACCTTCGTCTCGCTATCATTTCCCTGCGCATTGACCTCGGCGAAGGACGGCGTCGGTTGTGGAACTTCGGGAGAACTGGGTTTAGCGGTGCGAGTCAGCAGAGTTGGAGTCATGATGGGAGCTGGGTCATAGCTGGTGATGGGGTCTGGATTTGTTCGTCCGGGGTCTAGGAGTGCCGACGGGTGGTCGCGGCACTCGGTGGCAAGTTTTTTCGCCCTTTGCAATTTGCACAGTCAGGTGCGTATGTGTCGGCCTTCCCGCAGCGGTAGCAGAAAAGCGTCGGCTCCGCTGGACATGCATAGAACCGATGTCCCGGTTGTCGGCAGTTCCAACAGACCGTCGGGCTTGTAAGTGCTTCAAGGGAGGGTCGATCAATCAATGCTGGGTCCTCAAGCTCCGGTGGTGCTCCGCTCCTCGGTACTGGTACTGGATCAGCAAGCAGGTGGTCTGCTGCCATCAACTCCGCGGTGTGATGATTTCGGGGATTTGGTCCCGTTATGCGAGGTTGTGGGCGGAAGGTACCTCGTCGCTCATCCAAGTGTTCTTGTCTACGCGCATGGAGGCGCAATCCCTGTATGGTGTTGATGGGAAAATGTAGCAGGCTGTTCTGGAGATCCCAGCGCATGTTCTCTCTGATAATTTCTACTAATTCGTCCTCGGGCATGGTATTTCGCAGGCGAGTGCTCAATCTCACTATACTGGTGTAGTACTGGTCGAACGGTTCGTGAGCGCCTTGTTTCCGTTTCTTTATTTGCTCTCTTAGCTCTCTCTCAGTGAAGCCATCCTCAAATCGATTGTGGAAGGCTGCACTGAAAGAGTGCCAAGTGGGACGTGGCGTTGACTCTTTAAAGCTCCAGTACCAGTCGGCAGCGTCGCCGCTGAACAAAAGATGTGCATGCCGGAGGAAGGCCGAGGAATCCCCTCCCAGGGTGCTGGATACCAACGCCTGAATCCGGAAAAGGAACCGGTCCGCCGATATCATATCGTTGAACCCTGTAAAGTTCAGGCGCCAACTCTCCATGATACGAGGCGTCGGGTCTCGAAAAGGTGCCAATGCGTTCCCGGGGGGAATCACATCCTCTGTTGGCCTGTTGTACTGTACTGCCTCGGGGGCTAGAGGTACCAACGGAGGTCCGGTACTGTGTCGCGGTCTGTATTCGGGAGCTCTGGGATCCATTCCCGAGTTCCTTGGAGGTGGGACCCATTGCTCGGATTGTCGGGAGTGGGGCATCGCCACACTGGGATTTGGCTCCCAGCCAAGCGGAGTTCTCACGCGGCTGGGTGGTTGGCTCAACGGGAGATTCTGGATCTTTCCCTCCAGGTTGCCAATCCTCTCCGACATATCCCTCATCAACGCCACGAGGGTGTCAATGGAGTGAGCGGAAGGCATGGGTGTCTCCTCGGACACGACACTTGCGGCCGGAACTTCACCGCCTACAGCTCCTTGCATACCAATCATCTTCACAAAATTAACGTTCCCTTCCATTTTAATCTTTGTAGTATTGATTCCAATTTATCATTCCTAACAATTAGTTAAAAATATCGAGCTTAAATTAAATTTTTAAATCTTTAAATATGACTAAAACTTAAGACTAAATCAGTGGCCGAAAGTGGCGAGCTATTATTAGTGACTGGGAAAAAAAAATTGTTTAAGACACACTTTCCTTTCCAGTGGTCGACCTCTTCAGCGGGAAATGAGAGTGCGTGGTAATCTGCCGAAGAAAGGGTGCTTCGGTCGATTTACGAAATTTATCCCCATACCCACATACATTACAAAAAAAAACCGTCTCTAAACTACGTTAAAGTGACTCGACGAGACAAGTGGTAGAGCTACCGTAACGATTTTAGTACGCGGTCAAAATTCCCGACGCGTAGAAGCATTCCGGGCTTCGCAACTCCAGCGTACGCCACCGAACGTTGAACCGATACCACTCGTCTAACACGCATAGGAAATAGTTAGAATCCTTCCGCGACATAAAGGCAAGGTAGCCTTCTATTTTCTTGAGAGTCCATGCTGATAGGTAAACCCATCAGACTGGCAGTTCCATCAAGAAAATAGAAGGTCCTTACAGGGGTTAACCTGGGACAACACATCGGAAGGATTCTGTCGCGAAAGCAAAATCAAACAAAGGAGAGCGGAAGCTACAACTCACGTGAAGCGACCTCTAATGTGTATAACACAATTCCACTGCTCCTGATAGTGGGACTCGAGTACCAAAGTACCTTACATCCTCCGTAAAGGACCAACTCGTCAGAAGACGCGAAGTTCTTTCCCCCTTAGGATGTTGTTTGGCCCCACGTTGGGCGCCATTTGTAATGATTTTCAACTTTCTGATCGAACGCGGAACCGACCTCTCATCGGTTCTAGACGTTAAGTCTGAGTAGTGCCAACGGATGGTACCAACAGGTCAACCAATCCGTGCACCGTAATCCATTCACGCGGTGACTGCTTGTCGGCCAGCTAGTTCGGAGAGGATTTCGGTCGCGGGTCTCCGAATGGATTACGCTCAATTACAATATTTCAGTCACCTGAACTTGCCCGTTTTCCAAACGCGTCAACAATTACTCATCCAGAACGAGAAACCTACATTACGTTAGTTCTGGATGCGATCTTTCCACAGATCTCAAATCAAAAAAAACGCTACAAAATCCCATAGGCGCGTTACCGATTCACCGACGCGGTACCGAAAAATATACTACTCGAACTTAGACCGAAGAAAACTACTCTAAAGAAATGGCGAAACAAGCAAAGGTACCGCGTACCGCGCGCGACGCGAAACCGACTTCAGCGGATTTGCAGAAACCCTACCCTCGCGACGGCATACTTACCCTACACTCTCTGTTCCCACTGAAAAAGAAGAGTCACTGAAAAGGAAAGTCGTGGGTTAACTTTTAGCAATTCATTCTTAGTTTATTCTGAGATACAGACAAAGCAAAATCCTTTTAATGCTGATTGTAATAGAAATACATACTAGCATATTTCTATGCGAAGCATTCACCAAGAGTGGTCTAACTAGTAAATTATACCTTAAATTTCCCAAGTGAAATAAAGTACTTCCAAAATAAAGTACTCTGAAGATGTAATTCAATAATTAGAAATATATGGAAAAAGATAAAAATAAAATAAATGATTTGCCTTTCTCTACATAACACAAAAATCTTTGAAAACTTGGTATGGTCGGTAAAATTTAATAACTACTTTAAAACAAAAGTAATAAGTACAAACAAAGTATCAATATTAGATATCGCGTATTTACTTTGCCTTCAACCATTTCATAAAGTGTAACATAGAATTATGCACATACAACCCCCAATATGGTTGCATTTGTTTTTGAACCATGTGAGTTATAAAATTTTACTAACGACTACCTTTTGATTTGGTGAGGCGCAACTTAAAAACTTAGTGATTGACCTATTAAACCTAAGATAAACTAACTTAAAACGTTTGAATCATAATAACTAATTTGATTCGCTTATATGGCAACAAACATATTTTTTTGTATACTTAATAGATTTGATTTATAAATATTGATAAAAATGTTACCTAAAGTTTGATATATTTTCAAAATATGCTAGAGAATGGTTTGTGTGTAATAATAAAAATGTATAGAGACAGTTTTGGGATTTTAATAAGAGTCCTATAATATATAGTAGAACTATCTGCCTAAATTTGTGTCCCTTACTATCAATAATATTAACATAATTTGTTTCTAGTCTCTTTTTGTTGCTTTTCTTGTTTTGAAATAGTATAATTATTAGTCTACATTACTTAGTACCGAAATAGAGATACTTTCTGTTTTTTTCTTTTTTTTTTCTAATAGTAATTATAGTAATAATAATGTCTCCTTATGTTCACTTCGCATATACTTAATCAATAAATTTCAAGTATCTATCTCGTTGCGTCTATTGCATAACTAATCGTTTTTCATCTTTAGGGGTTCTTTAATTTTTAAGGTGTTCAATCACACTTGAAATTATATTTACTTAATTTCTTTTGTTTGTTAAAGAATTCTAATTAGCTGCTTACACCTTGTCTATAATTTCCATTCGGTCAAAAATGCAGTCAATGTTTTCTTGTTTTTCTCAACAATTTTGGACACCGTTTAAGGAACATAAACTGCATTGGAATAATTCGATTATTTGAGTAAGTAGACCTTAGTGGAGTGTCGATGGGACACTAGTATGCGAGGAAATTTACAAGTACGAATAATTATAACAATGATAAGTATGTTGCGGCGAGTAGTACAAGCGGTCTGTGTCGACATGACGGCATTCTTAAACTATAATTTATAAATCATCTATATCAATTTTTTCGTTAATAGGTACCTAACACCAAAGAATATTGAACACATAGTCGACTATTATGATCTTGAGTTGTACGTGCATAGCTCTGTGCACACTATATTAGTATAAATGCTCATAACTACTTCTATACGATTACTACCAAATCGTAAATTTGAGGGCGTCCAAAGAGGCTTCATCGGTAAAGTTGGGAGGTATCGCTTTGTACCTTACATTACCGAACATACTTAACATCCAAAGCGTTTCAGTTTACATAATATATGTATATATGTTTCTAATGTGTGAATGTCACTTAAAACTATTACTATATATTACAGCAATGATATCAATTTCGTTAGTGGACATCCGTCACATTGGCTCCTGTTCCAAGTATTCGTGTTTGAGACACATCAAGGCAGAAGGGCGAGATCGAGGCTCAAATGCTAACATTTTGCTCAATAAGTCGTTAGAATATTCGCCCAATTGTCGACATAAATCGACTGGTTGCTTTGGCATCCGGTGAGGAAAGTTTTCGCGAGCTAGATATTCATCAATTTTACCGAAGACTGCAATCTGTACTGCGGATTGCAAGCGATATGCCAATTGATCAATCTGAACAAGGTAGCAAGCGTTACCTCGAATTTCCGCATTAAGAAGTGTCAAATCATTTTTTTTTGGAATTTAATTAGAAATAGAATAATCGATTTCTAATAAAATATTGCAGACTAAATTTTCAGATTTAGTGTCGATTTTATAAATGTGCATTACAATCGCCTTAGAGCAGGGTAAAATGTGTTGCTTTTCCATATAGGCGAATTGAATACCGAGCACTTAGTCTGTCATCACTTTTATTTGCTCGTTTTCCAGCACAAATGACTTTCCCCCTAAGAATTGCTGCTTGACTTCTCAGGATCCGTACCTTTTTTTTTTTTTTTACGTCCACAATATTTGTTTCTGGATGGCCTCCGCTTACTTAGAATTTTCTTACTAGATAATCTATGTTGCAAACTGCATTCGCTCCGCCGGACATAATCCGAGGGCTAATTCGGTGGTAAATTTAGTCGGCTGCCAATGTCTTCTCGGAAGCGGCTATCTGACATTGATTAGTCTCTGAAGCACTCGCTCACTAAAATTTGTTTCCAAGCGCAATTGCACTCTAGCTACTGACTTATGTAATAACCTTTTCTATTTAGTTATTAACTAAACTAACCTCTTTCCTAATTTTTCTGCTCCGGTGAATGTCACTGCGTCACGAATAACGTTTTCCAAAAACTCTTTAAGCACACCACGCGTTTCTTCACAGATTAAACAGGGAATACGTTTCACTCCACCACGTCGCGCCAAACGACGTATAGCTGGTTTTGTAATACCTTGGATATTATCACGAAGAACTTTACGGTGACGTTTAGCGCCTCCATGTGGCTGTCAAAATTTCCGGTTGTCACCTCGGAAAAAACATATGTGCGTGGAATGGCACTTCATATGGCGGAAATGTGCTTCTTCAGATGTCGCCAGTGGCATAGTTTTCTCGATGGCCACGGTGGAGGGGCATTTCCAGATGGCTATGTCTCGAAATGTGCCGGGGTTGGATTAATTCTATATTTCGAATATTTATATCCACGGATCTAAATATTTGGACAGAAAAAAAAATATTTTCTGCACAACGATATCCGCACAACAGATGAAGTCCGCTGGCACTTCGAGGACATATCCATCTGGCAGGTTACAAGGGTTCGGGATCGAAATCGCTTCGATTCCTGGGCGTAGGCGTCACATTACACAAAGATACCTTTTGCGCGGGAGAATCCCTCTTGTAAACCTTCTCGAGGGTCGACCATGCTTCCTTTGAAGTCGAACTATATTTTATATGCATAAGTTGGTTAACTGTAACACTTAATCGGATATTTGCAAGAGCTTTTCGATCCTTCCTTTTCCAAGCTTCTATTAATTTTTCGTCTTCGTCTGGACACTTAGTTTCACCGGACACATAGTCCCATAGATCGTAAAACTCTAGACTACTCTCCATTTGCAATTTCCAACTTTCGTAGTTGGACTCGGTCAACTTCTCGAAATTCGCCATTAGAGTCGCCATTTTAATCGATCACTTTTTGATCACCACCGATTTTAATTATTTATTTTTGGGTTTTATTTAGAGCACTTTATTTTAATAATTATAGTTATAGAGTGACCTGGGCCCATAACCTATTATAATTTATATTGAATTTTAATTTAAAACACATAGTTTCAATTATATTTCACAAGGTTTATTACTTATCAGGTCAAGCTCACGGTTACGACTAAAAACTTAATTCAATTTTACAATGTATTAATAGTATGAAAGAGAAAGTATAGTAATGATAGTACAGTAAGTAAATGCAAAGAGAGGATATGATACATACATAGTATTTGATTGTATTCCAATAGTAGTTTCATATGAGGAACTTGACTTGGGAGGTGAAGACGTCCTCACCTTTCGCTTTTTCATCCGAGGGCTGTCTTTTTTGGATTTTCCGTTCGCCTTAGCCTTGTCCTTGAGCATTAACACTAGTTCTGCATTTTTCGCAGCTAGCAGCTCATTTTTGTTTCGCTGGTCGGCCAGCTCAGCATTAGTTTTAGCGAGTGTCTCTTGTGTTTGTAACAGCATTACAAACACTTGATCCAACTTCAGCGTTATATTGTCAAGCTGGGCGACCAACGAAGCAATTTGTTCATCTTTGTCAGCAGGTATGTCACGTCCGGCAACCACGCCACCGTCCGTCGACATCCTGTCCACCAAAAGGGAACATCTGTATGCTATAATTATTAGAAAATCTGCCAAATAACCAATTTTCAATGAAATTCAGAATTTAGAAAAATATAATAAGAAAAATTGACTGAGGCTGACCCAGGTCAGTAAAGGAACACCAAGTACTCACCCAGAGTCCCGGTATTATATCTTCTATCTTCTTATTCAATTTCTTTCCATCTTCTTACTCGCTTTATCTTCTTCTTACTTGCTCTGTCTTCTTCTCTTTCACTCTATTTTCTTCTATTCGCTCTACCTATCTGCTGTCTCGCTCTACCTTCTACCCTCCTATCTTCCCTCTCGCTCTGCTTCTCTCCTATTCGCTATCTCCCTCTGCCTTCGACTTCCTTCTCTTCCAATCTTCTGTCTCCTTCTTATCTTCTATCTTCTCTTATCTTCTGTCTCCTTCTTATCTTCTGTCTCCTTCTTCTACCTCTTACTTCTTCTATCTTGCATGTACTTCACTTTCAACTTTTACTCTCCCGTCAGCACGTCGACTTAATAACTTGACTTGACTGATTAGGCACAGATTCTTGGAATGTGTGGGGTGTGGAGTTAGTGTGATTTAGCACCTTAACTCCCTCATATCTGTGAGTACTACAGTACCCACCCACTTTCCCGTGACAGCTTCAGTCAATATACAATTTTAAAAATAAATTTTTACATAATTATTTGGCGGATAGTTGGGAAGCGTAAATCATCCCCGTTTCGGACAGTTCGAAGGAATGCCAGGGTACTATTAGTATGGTTGTCTATTGTGTCAAAAAGTTTCAGTGCTCTATCACGTACGTATTTTTCTACTGTCTCAAGTCTTAGGTCCTTGTATATGTCAGTGTTCCTAATGTACCATGGAATTCTTAGGATCTTTCGAATAGTTCTATTTTGGAAGGACTGGAGTGCTTTTTTGTTAGTCTTTGTCGTTTGGTAGAAAGCAGAACTACCATATAGTAACGTCGGTCGTATAATTTGTTTGTAGATGAGCAGTCGATTTTTAAGACTAAGTTTTTTGGATTTAATGAGTGGGTGTAGTGAAGAGAGAAGTTCAATACAGTGTCCCCGTTTATTTTGTATGTGTTGTCTCCATGTCAGGCTTTTGTCAAATGTAAGTCCAAGGTATTTAGCTGTTGGTGCCCAGTCTATTGTTTCACTGTCAACGTTAAGTCTCTGTGGAAGGCACAGATTTCGTTATATCCTTTATATATATGAACGCACACATACACAGACACACACACATATATATATGTATATACAAAGCCATACTACAGCGTAACAAGCCATATACCAGAAAGCCCTACTACACCATACATAACCATATATGCCTAGGCTGACTTCGCATCCTAGTTTATATGGCGGTATATAGAGAAATGTAGAAGCGCCGACGAAAATTAGAGGTTTTGTACGGTTTCGAGATGGATTTCAATTGTGAAATCTAGATGTTCTGCGGAGAACACCATAGTGCTGCTTCTGAAGTGAATTTCGTTTCAGGTCATACATCGATTCATGTTTTATTGATGTTCAAAGTTTTAGTAACAGGAATATATTTACTTCCTTAAGCTAGCTGCTAGTGGAAGGAGTTGAACGTGCGTTTCATTTGGTTGGTTTAAACGGTATAGGTGTACAGTGAACAGTGCATATATGTCAGAGAGAACGGATGTGAATTATATATCGCGTGAAGTTGGCGTGTTAACAGCTGTTGATTCGAATTTGAAATAAACTTGACGTGACGTCACCCACCAATTTACGCATTTTGAACTAAATTAATTTTCCGTCCGGGTATTCTAACTGAAACGATATAAAAGATTCAACATAACTTACCCTACGAAGGATACGTCCCTGACGTGCTTCCTATAGCTTTTTACAATCCCACACAGATCACTACATTTTTCGTTTCCCGACACAACAACACTCGCGATCCCTGCCAAACTTTTCAGTTTAATTAATTATCACTTTTGCAACGCTTTTGCACTACATTCAACACGGTTTATCTTAAAATATTGTTCTATGTACAATTTCAAACTCAACTTGATTAGATGTTTCGTGAGAGCAACTAGAGAGCCACTTGAGTGTGTGGATGCTCTAGTGGCGTGAAAGGCGCGGGGATATCAATTCGTATGGGAGAGGAAAGCATGTATCTAGTAATAAATCATCACACACGTATGGATGAAAATAAGCTCATTTCATGTCCATTACTTTATTTGTCTTCGGGGCAGTGAAAGGTGA